>VMDO01009357.1:0-77823 GCA_007922755.1 Pedetes capensis | reverse complement strand
AAAAAAAAAAAAAAAAAAAAAAAAAAAATCTCAGGGCCCTCACTCTCTCCACCTTCTGTGAAGGCATAGTGAGAAGGCAGCTGTCTCTAAGGCAGGAAGATGGCCCTCACTAGAATGTGATTATGCTGGACCCTGTTCTGGGATTTTCACCTTCCATAACTGGGAGAAAACAAATGTCTATTGTTTAAACCACCCGTCTATCATATTTTCTTGTGGAAGCCCAAGAAGAGTGATACATATGTTTTTCAAAATAGTCAAGAGAGGATGAAAGGAAAATAATATCACATCCTAGTTATGGAACTTGGGCTGGGATTTACCTCAGTTGGTGGAGCACTGCTCTGCAGTCTCTGAGGTCCCGGGTTTGAGTCCCAGCACCACAAAAATGGGAGAAGGACGCAGCAATCTACTCCTAAGTCAATCCCAAAACAATCAGCCATTGAAAACCCTATGAGGGTTGCTATGAGTTGGACATGAGTCAACAGCACCTAACAACAACAAGTTATGGAACTTCAGCATTATCTTTTGACAAAAGAGTTAAGTGCTTACTTAGGGAAAATAATACCAAGAGAGAAACACCATGCTATTTTCAACAACTCCTAGGATTTCTGGGTTAATGTGCTTGGAAATGTACTATTCCTTCCATATCCAGGCAATATTAAGTCCAAATAATGAGCCTTAACATCTAGTCCATACCCTGTAGTCCTAATTCAGCTTCCACTTGAGTTAAAAATGTGCTGCCTTTGGCATTGCCAAGTTAAATGTGGCATCTCTCTAACTCTTACATGCCAGTTAACCAAAATGGAGAGGTGATTGCCTGGAGTTAATTCTCTACTCTTGATACTGTTGTGGGAGGCAGAACTAGAAGGTGAATCCTGTGCTGAATCACTTGTGGGGGAAGAATGGCAGCCTGGGAGTTCTGGCTTCTCAGGTCACTGCCAATGGGATGTTGTAGCTGAGGCAACTGTTTATGTCCCAGGGATATTTCCACATTTAGAGCATTTATCTGCGATCGCAGGTGCACTAAGATAGGCTGAAAAATCATCTGCTTGGGGCCTAGCACACCAAAACATTGAAAACCTTTTTAACAAGGAGACCAGGGCCACGTAAACTGGAAGAGGAATTTCTCCCAGGGACCACCCAATAACCATACGCATACCCTAGAATTCATGTACCTAATACATAGTTGACTTTCTTCTCTTGGGTAGGCTGTTGTTGTTAGGTGCTGTTGAGTTGGGTCCGACTCATAGTGACTCTATGTACAACAGAACGAAACACTGCCCCACACTGTGCCATGCCCAGCACTATGTATGGTCAGTGCTTCTCTGCTATTCTTAGGGTTTTTGATGGCTGATTGTTTTGGGAGTGGGCAGCCACGTCCTTCTCCCATTTTTTTGTGGTGCTGGGGATCAAGCTCAGGGCCTCAGAGTGCACAGAGCAAGCACTCTACCAACTGAACTAAACCCCAGCCTGCCTTGGGTAGGCTTGTTCTTGTTCTTGTTAGGTGCCGTCGAGTCGTGTCCGACTCATAGCGACCCTCAAAGGGTTCTCAATGGATGGTTATTTCGGGATTGCCCCTACCAAGTGAGCTAAATCCCAGCCAGCTGTCTTGAATTCCTTTTTCTTACTCCCCAGGTCACCACTCTTCAGAGAAGTGCGAACCCTCTGCGTGAATTGGAGAAGCGGCTGGGGTAGCTAGGGAACTCTGGCCAGTGAGGTTGGTCCCTCATATAAGACACTGTGAAGTTCCTGTGGCAGTGCTAGGGTCGGAAGAGGCACAGAGGGATGAGTTCTAGGAAGGAAAAATTGAGATGTAAGGTTTACTGATGATGCAATGAAAGGAGTTACATTCAGGAAGTGAGCAACTTTTCTCTACAATGGATTCTTTTTTTTTTTTTTTTTTTTTTCCTGATACTTGAGGTTTGAACTCAGGGCCTCGCACATACTTTGCAAGTGCTCTACCACTGGGACGCACCCCCAGCCCCTTTTTTGATTTTTTTAATTTTTTATTTTTTTGTGATCTTGAAACAAGGTCTTGCTAATTTACACAGTTTGCCTGTGACCTCGAACTTGCGATCCTCCTGCCTCTGCCTCCTGAGTTGCTGGGATTACAGGCCTGAGCCACCATGCCTGGCTTACAATAGATTCTTATCACAGCCAGGTGCTTACTAAAGTACCCCCTCACTACCTGTACCCCTGAGCATCCTAGGTCAGTGTTAAAGACAGGGATTGACTATCTTTGACACAGGCAGAGATATTAGCTTGCTTTGACTTTGCTGCCTAATCAGACCTCCTACTTGTGATCTTCTTTATTCTCAATTTTAACATTGCTTTAACAGCTTATCACTTACAACTCTTTCATTCTTCCTACCAATTCTGGATTCCAGGACCTTCAGCTCCACTTCTTTGCACCCACGTCAATTAATATGACTTGTGCCCTTTATTTACATAGTTTCATGTGCTTCTCACAACTGCCTGACATATCCTCCCCTTTCCCCAGATTTATGAATGAGGAAACGGGCTTGGAGTGTGACTTGCCCAGGTCCCCAAGGGAGGCCGTTATCAGCTCTGCTGTGCCCTCCCACATCACAGCGAAGCACTGCTTCACTTTGGGTTTTGTGGTGCTCCGCCAGCCATGTCACCGTCCTGTTATTTCCTCCACTATTCATCCTTCCCAGCGAAGTCATGAAAAAGAGGTGTTTCTTGTCTTAGCTAAATCCAACTCCCACCCTTTGTCTTGATTCTATCTCTTTCTGTTGGATATGATTCTTTTTCCTCTTATCTCCTTTTCTGTATCTTTACTCTTTCATTCTCCACTCATTCCTTTTCATGAAAAAGCTTTTGTGCATTCACCCCCTTGTGCCACACAATACAGGAGCTGAGTGGGGCTCAACGATGGATGTCCCTTTCAATGGCTGATATGGCAGAGCTGACCGCGTGCACACAAAGCTGAAAGGGGAGGTGAGATCGGAGCAAGTGTTGCATGAACCTGAGTGACGTGATCCACGCAAGAGAGTTCAGGGAAGGAGGGGTGTTTGTCACCAGAGAGGCAGTAGAGAGGTTTTCAGCAGGTAGAAGTTGGAAAGGGGCCAGTGTCAGAGAAGACATGGAGGCAGGGAAGCCTGGTTGGTATCTGGCAGAGTGTTTTACAGTTTGCGGACATAGGACATTGGGGGAGAAGTGGAAAATAAGGCTATTTTGTGGCTCTGGAAAGCAGAGTTGGAGATAAAGAGGCGAGAGCATTTTGGTGGAGGTGAAACCTCTTAGGAAGCACAGTGCTCAGTCTGTGACGGCAATGCTACTGGGCAGAAACCTGGTTATATTAGTCTCGTTTACCCAACCCTATTCTGGCTTGTGGTAAGGGCTCAAGAAAACACCGGAGCAATGAATGAATGAATTAGGAGATGTTCAGTGCTCCAGTTTGGATGTGGTTTCTCTCCTGCTGGTCCATGTCCTGGAGGCTTCGTGCCCACATTGGTGGTGCTGAGGTGCTAGAACCTTTAAGAGGTGGAGCCTAGTGGAAGGTAATCAGGTCTCAAGGGCTCCGCCCTTATGAGTGCATTAGCGAGATCTTGTGGGAGTGGGTTAAGTGCCATAGAGGTGGATTGGCTCATATGAGAGCAGTTATTAAAAAGCGAGGCCACCCCACAGGCTTGTCCCTTCGGCAGGTGGTCATTTCCCATTCTGTTTCTCTATTATATATGACACAATCAGGGATCTCTTGCCAGGATATCAGTATCAGGCTTTTTGGACGTTGCAGCCACCAGAATTATGAGCCGAACAAGCTTCTTTTCGAGTTAGCCAGCCTCAGGCGTTTTAATATAGCAACGCAAAATGGACTAAGACGCTCAATCCATGTTGCTAAATTCATGAAAGAAAGAAATGACAAAATAAATGACTGACTGGATGAATGTATGAAGTCCTGTGGGGATGAGTGAGTGAAAAGACAGTAAGGCTGAGGAGGACACGCTGTTGGGAGCGTCACGTGGAACACAGTTTTACCAAGGTTCCTAAAGAACTTCAAGAAGCCTTTGGAATAATAACAGCTGAGAGGCAGTACTGTGAGCACGCCTGCTTATGCAGCGCAGCTAACGTGCCCTCCCTCTGCACCACGGGGATTTCTGGGACATTGCAGAGATTTTCTGGCTTGTGAGCCTCCGTTTCCTGGCGGCAGTTGGGTTCTGGGCCATCTTTTGTTTCATTCAGTTTCAAATGAGAAGATCCACTTGGATGCTGACTCTCAGCTGGGAAGTGGAAACTGCGCTGCCACGAAGAAAGCTCTCTCCATCTGGCAGGAGCTCCAGGCTGGAGCCGGGGGAGAGAGAATATGAGGAAATAATCAAGCAGGCTGTGGTGTTGGTGTGTTTCATTGTTAGGATTCCAGTTATTGGGAGGATGTCTAAAGCTCTTCCTGGTTTACTGCCTTGGAAAAAAAAAACAAAAACAAAACCCACAACACTTCATATAGCTCAAGTTCATCAGCATGAACGCCCCAGCAAGAAGGTCTGTGTGTGAAACTGTGAATAATGCAAGATGGCCCCGGCGATAAACATGGCGTGTTGGGACGTTTTTCCATTTGCTCACTGCCCTTTTGGCACAGCCTTGCAGCAGCAGACAAAGCCTAGTTTGTGCTTCTCAGCGCACCCCTGCTGCACTTTCGAGGGGTTGCCCCCTCTCCCCCAGAAGCCTGTTTTAGGGACTGCTAGTCCTTTCCCTCAAACAAATAATGAAGGGACCACTGTTTTGCTAATTTATGTTTAATAATAAAGGGCCACATCTCTTTGATACTTGTGATTTTTGCATATCCAGTGGAGGAACCAGAAAGCTGTGCAGTTGATGTTAAGGACAGAAAGAACCCCTTCAGCTCTGCAATGCACCCTCAACCAACAAGTGAAAATATTTGAAGTTATACCCGGAAATTTTCATGAAGTTGTTGTTGCTAAGTGCTGTCAAATCGGGTCTGACTCATAGCAACTCCGAGTACAACAGAACAAAACATTCCCCAACACTGTGCCATGCCTGGCCCTATGTCAGTGCTTCTCTGCTATTCATAGGGGTTTTCAATGGTGGATTGTTTCAGGAGTGGGCTGCCAGGTCCTGCTCCCATTTTTGTGGTGCTGGGAATGGAACCCATGGCCTCAGAGAGGACAGAGCAGCACTCTAACAAAGCAAAAGTCATTTATTCTGCCACCCCTGCTCCTCAGCCCTTTCCCTTTAACCTCCACTGAGTACTAATCTGATATGGCCTAAAGACCTCAAGGGACAAGTTGCAACCTCAGGAGACATTTTGCTGTATGTAAAACAGTGCTCATTCTTTTAGAAAGTTCCAACTCACATTGAATTAAAATCTACTTCCCTGGGCTACATTTAATACATCTTCCACATGTTCCTTGGTGCCATAGAGTGGAGTCTGACTCATATCGACCCTCGAAGGGTTTTCAATGGCTGATTGTTTTGGGATTGCCTTGGGAGTGGATTCCCATGTCCTTCTCCCATATTTGTGGTGCTGGGAATCGAACTCAGGACCTCACAGACGGCAGAGCAGTGCCCTACCAACTGAACTAAATTCCAGCTGTCTTCTACATAAGTCCTTTAAATATTTGGAGGCACTAATATGTCTCCATTTGCCAAACTAAATATCTTCTGATGTTTCTCATTGGTTATGATTACTCACACAGATTCAAGCAAATAAGGCCCCTCTCTCTCCCTTCTCCCACCCACTCCTTTCTTTTCTTCCCACAAGTTTTTCTGCATCTAAGTGCCAGACACTTGCTACACATGGTTTCTTTCTATTATGCTACCTGAACCCTTGTACTTTAGAGGGAAGGGCAGAATTTACACACTGTGTGAGGGCACAAGGAGTCTAGACGTTGGGGTTATGACATCCCTGTTTTTTAGCTGTAAGACCCCATCAGTTTTCTTAGCCACGATGAGTATTGATTTCCTTACTGGTAATATAAAGACAATGATCCATTTTTGCAGGTATAGAGAAAATGTGTGCAGCTGGGTGCCACGGTGCATGCCTATGATATCAGCAATTTGGGATCTTGAGTCAAGAGGATCATGAGTTCGAGGCCAGAGGCAACCTGTGCAACTCACTGACTGCCAGACTCAAAATAAAAAATAAAAAATAAACAGGGGGCTGGGAGTGCAGCCCAGTGGGGGAGCACTTGCCTAACATGCCCAAGGCCCTGGGTTTGACCCCCGAGTACTGGGGGAAAGGGGTGGGGAGAGATAATGTGCGGGATTTGCCTGGCACATCCCTTGGGCTGAGCAGGAGCTCAAACATCAAACAATGTGGCTCACTAGGCCATGCCATTGGATCAGACAAGAGCACAGGATGGTCTTGATTATCAGAACATTATCAGTTACAAATGCAGCCATCTGCGAGCTTGTTCAGCATGCCATCTGTATTTTCACTGAGGTGATTGATAAAAATGTTGAGCAGGATGTGGTTGGGAGGGAGCCCTGTGATCCCTGTCAAGGACGCCACCCTCTCGCGCCCTCACTTTGTTAACAGCATTTTCTTTTTGGCCAGGGATATAGTGCTGGTTATAAACACAACCGCGCTCTTCACTGGTCTGTATTTCTCCAGCTTTTCCAGATGGATATTTTGAGAGCTTGTGTCAATTCCTCTTCTGTAACGCATAGATTCTATGTGTATATCGTTCCCCGGGCCCAGGAATCCAAAGATCCTCTGTTTCGCTCCCGGCTCTTTTAGAAGGCAACACCCTCTGGGGGGACCAACATGTTGCATTAATTTGCACTAAAATGTCAGTGGCCCAACGGACCCCCTTCTATCGGACTCAGGTGGGAGGGGAAGGATGGCTGGATCCTAGGAGAGGCAAAGGGAGGGTTGTTGATATACATGTAAGGAGCAACCACAGCAGAGGAGGGAAAGGAATCGAGCCTTAGACTTAGCAATGAACTCAGGCAGGAACTCGTGCACAAATGCACATTCTACATTGAGGAAAAGGCGTGCGATTAATTGCCTGGCCTCTGAAGATTCCAGTGTCCATGCACAGACATGCTCTCCTTTCCCCTTCTGTTCTGAGAGTCACCAAACTCAACAAGTGTCAAATGTACCTCACATCCCTTTTCCCAGCCTCAGCGGGCAATGGGGGGTGGGAGTGGGGGAGCGGTATGGCCTTATTTTGGCAGACATTCAAGTTCAGCCTAACCCTAAGATCTCCACGAACAGTAAAATAGCAGCTGCCATTTCTGGGGAGGCTATGGTATGCTGGCCACTGTGCTAAGCACTTTATGTGCATTATTTCATAATTCTTACTACAACGCTACGAGGGCAGGGCATTACCATCCCTGTGTTGTTGTTGTTGTTGTTGTTAGGTCCCGTCCAGTTGGTATCTGACTCTTAGCGACCCTGCGTACAACAGGGGAAACACTATTGTCAGTGCTTCTCTGCTGTTCATAGGACTTTCAACAGCGGATTGATTTGGGGGAGTGGGTTGCCAGGGCCATCTCCCAAGCCTACAGTATCTGGTGTTTCCAGGCGGTCTCCCATCCAAGTACTAACCAGGCCGGACCCTCCTTAGCTTCTGAGATCTGACAGGGTCAGATGCCACGGGGCTGCTGCTGCAGGCATCCCTGTCTTATGATTGGGAAAATTAGGGCTCAGAGGGGCTAGGCAATTGCTTAAAGCCACATAGGAAATAGACCAAGAGCTACTTCCATTGTGCTTAACTCTAAAGCTTTTTAATCTTTACACAAATGCTGCCTTTCTCTTGTTTTAAGGATTTATTGTTTGATAGTCATGGTTGCATTTATGAGGCTTCTAAAATCAACCCCAAGAGAGAGTGCCTTGGGGCCCCTTCTGGCTTTCTTCCACTTGCTTTTTGGAAGACCATCCTCCTGGCTATTGTGTGCTATTCTGTATCCTCCTAGGTGGCCTGGCCACCATTCCAATGACTGTGGTAATCCGGAGTGGACTCCCCCACTTCAGCTTGCAGCTCACACCCAAGGAGACATCTGCTCTCTGGAATTCATACTGCTGGGAAGCCGCCTCAGGATTGTTTTGAAAATGGGTGGTGGTGTCTTGGAACCACTCGACTGGGGGCTGAATCTCATTACTGACAGAATTGTGACCTTTCAGCAGAATATGGAAAACACCATGGATATAATATGCAAAAATGATGTCAGTGCTGTGATATGGGAGGGAAAGAGATGGCCCGTGTGGGATATTTATTTTAATGATATCACCATCATTTGTTATGTGGTTTGAATTAAATAGAAGTCTTTGAGTCTAAACACTAATGATCTCTCAAAAACATTCTTGTGTTTTGTCTGGTGTCATCTAGCACTCAATCCACTGTGCTTCCTGGTTAAACAGAGCCCTTGGTATGATTCCTTTGTTCTCATGTTTTAAACTCAGAAATAAGAAGTCCTTTATCTTCAATCTAATTGCACCCATATTGATCTAAAATACAGGCATTCTGTAATGAGAGTGGGAGGGAATGTGGTGGTTTCAATTAAGGAGACACGCAAGATGGAGTCCAAATTGCAAATGACAACTTGGTCTGCTCAGAGTTGGAACACACAACAAATACCCCTCTCTCTTCCTGGCCCTCACTCCCAAATTCGAAACCCATGGGTTGGTTAGCATCTTACTCTTCTCAACTTGTTTTTGGTCTTGGACACTTTTTTGACCTCTAAATGCTCTTCAAAATTATGTCTTTTAAAACTTTTAAATCATGCCTGTGTTCTTGTTCCTTCTCCCTGTCTGATCCTGTGTCGTTTCCTGATCCTTTCCGTTTCCCTTTGGACCCCATTCCTTGTCTGTGGCACCTTTGAGTGTCTCTGTGTGCCTCTCCTATCTCCCCATCATCTCCCCAAGACTCTTCCCTTATTCAGTGGTCCCACCTAGATCATCATCCAGTGTTAATCTTTTATGTCCCATAGTCAATTCAACTGAATTTGGACACTATGATCTGTGTCCAGTTGCTTACAAGATAGCTCTCATTGTCCTGATGGTGATGTAGGTTGAAAATATCCAAACTTGGCATCTTCCAGCAAAAGTTCACTCCCTTGCCCACTGGAACCTACACCCCACCATTCCTACACTCTGAAGTTGAGATAAAAATGTATAGTGACAAATAGACTACAAAGACACAAGCATGTTAACATGACCCTTTGACAAGTTTCCAAATGTATGGCTGCCAGGTTGAATCTGAGGGCCCTGAACTTCTACAAAGTGACAGAGCTACATGAAGCAGATGTCCCACCAGGCTACCAGATCCTGTTCAGCCCACGGTGCATCATTAGAGAAGGGTTGCTATTAATAGCCCTCATGGTAAAGTGAAAACATGGTAAAGTGAAAACCCAGGGCCTCGCACCTGCATGCTCTGCAAGTGCTGCACTACTGAGCTGCACCCCTAGCCCATTTTTTTTACTTTTTGGGACAGGGTCTCGCTAAGTTGCATAGACTGCCTCGGGTCTTGAACTTGCGATCCTCCTGCCTCCACCTCCCGAGCCTCTGTGATTACAGGTGTGCACCACCACACCCGGCCTCATGGCCTCTTCTTTTAAGGACCCAGTCATATGTATTAGGGCCTGCACTCATGACCTCATTTTAACTGAATTACCTCTTTAAGGACCTTGTCTTCAAACATGGTCCCATTTGAGATATTGGAGGTTAGGGCTTGTGGACTTTGAAGGGACACAATTCAGCCCATAGCAAGTAACAGTGTACATAGGGTGAAGGAGAAGCAGAAGGTATAGTTTCCTTCATTGCACAGCCACTAAGTGTCTGCACTATCGCAGTCCTAAGCTCAGCTAATGCTCTGCCCCATTTCAGCCAGGCAGGGCATTTCTAGGGGCTCTGCAGTCCCTACAAGTCCCAACAGAACACCACCAATGCTGGTTCTACCCACTGGGGAGAAGGAAGACAAGCCATGTTCCTGTTCTCTCTGGAGTACGTGAAAGTCACTTGGAAAACTTGTTAAAACCAAGATATTTGGACGCCGTTCCAGAGATTCTGATTCTGGGCCGGCCCAAGAATCTGCATTTCCAGCTACCTCCCAGATAAGGCTGACGCTCACAGGGTCAAGGACCATGCTTGGAGTAGCACTGCCACAAAATACACTGGCAATTTGTCCTCCTTCAATCTGTCTCTACTTCTATTACTTAGTCTCAGAATTATGAACAATATGTGTTCTAAGAGCTCAGCTTAGGCTAAGAGTGCAAACCAAGACATCATCATTCATTTTACAGACACGAGATAGGGTTGTGCACAAAGCATGTTCAGACCATTCTCGGTTCTCCTGAAATGTTTTAAATCTTCTTGCCATTGTACAGAAGACTGTGAGGAGAAGAACAATTTGTCTCCATGAACACAAAAATGTGATCGACCATGCTTTATTGCTCAACACTTCCATATTTTATTCTTTTGCTTTTATATAATAAGAAGAGAATCGGTGGCACCGATGAAGAACATCATAATTCAGGCAGGACATGCTTCTTGAGTGCGTAGCCTTGAGTATTGGGAGCTAAAAGAAGGGTCTGTGTTCTGAAGTTTCATTTGAAAGCAGATCATTTTGTATTTAGAACAGTTTTTCCAAAGAAATCGCTGTGAACAGTCATTTTGCTAAAGCTCATTTAACCTGTAATGTGACTAAAATATTTACATCACTTCTAACCACCATGTCTTAGAGGACAGTGCACGGCAAGTTCCAGAAAACCCGAAGCAAAATTTCCCTCAGTGACTCAGGTGGGGGAGGAGAGACGAATAAACCAATAAGCAGAGCTGAGATGGCAGAAGATTAACAACATGTGAGGATATGGGACCTAGGACAAAGTAGAAGTTGAGACTGCGAGCATCAGAATTAAATGTTCTCAAACTTGTTTACTTTTTGGAGCTATTTATTGTAGGTTATTTTCTAATGCGCCTACAACTGTAGCCATCCCGTCAGATCTCAGAAGCTAAGCAGGGTCGGGCCTGGTTAGTACTTGAATGGGAGACCGCCTGGAAATACCAGGTGCTGTAGGATTGAGAGAAGCACCTGGCAGCCCACCCCCCCAAACCAATCAGCCATTGAAAACCCTATGAATAGCAGAGAAACGCTGACAATAGTGTTTCACCTGTTGTACTTTGGGTCGCTCTGAATCAGATACCAACTTGACGGCACCTAACAGCAACAACAACAACAATTTTCTAACGCGGATGTATAAACATTATCATCTTCGTGTTCTCTAATTCATGTGTCCTAAGCTTGTCCTTTAAATTAGATCATAATATATTTAAGGTCTTGTACTATGTATATCTCTACTGTCTTTTGAGGTGGCTCTGAAAAATTATTGATTAATTACACTATTTTATGCCTTATTTCCAGCTACCCCCCGGGGAGGATATAGGTCCACGGACCACAGTTTGCGTAGCACTGGCATAAAACACACTGAAAATTTGCTCGGCAGCCCAGCTGTAAGAAGTAGTGCCGTAAGAGTGTGAGATTGGGTTGAGGTTTACTGCAGGGGCCAGTGAGAGGGCTAGAAGACAGAGGATTTGTTGGTGCTGGCATGGCAAGGGGACAAACAGAAGTGTCATTACTGTGCCAGGAGTTTAACCCCAAGTAGAAAGAAGGAGAAGACGAAATCATTTCTGTTGACCTCATAGGAAATCAGACCAAAAGAGATATAGCTAGAAATAACTATATTCACCACCAGCTGTTTTCATGGTGCCAGGATAGGTTAATGTATCATGGAGAAAGATCCGTGAAATTACGAGACATTCCCAATTGAAAAAAGCCAGTGCCTGTTCTGGGAGCTCCCTGGAGGTGCAAAGGTTCTGGATCTGTTGGTGCAAAGGTCCTGAATCTCTTGGTGGAATAAGTTGGACTTAACCAAGGAAGTGTCCTTGTTTCTGTCCAGGCTATGGTGGCCTTGCTCATGACATAGCCAGAGAGTTCATTCAAAACGTTGAAATTCAAGCACTCCTTAACATCAGGCGATAAAAACAAATAGTCTTGATTGCATTCCTTCTTTGGAAAGACTTTTTTTCTTTTCTATAGGGAAAGGAACACTAAACAAATAGAATATGTGTGTTGTGATCCCCGTTTCACTCTCATTTTGTGGCACTAAAGAATTCAGTTCACCTCTTGGTATCTGAACCAATGACCTTTCAGGTTTTTCCAGCTCTAATGTTGTGTAATTCTATTATTAGATGATAGAATTAACCAGGGAAATAATATTAGGGAAAATGATATTAGGCAAATAATATTATGGAAAGAAACAAGTATGTTCATTGTCACCATTTCTATCCAACATTATACTGGAGGTTTAAGCCAGTGCATTAAGGGAAAGTAAAGAAGCAAGTTGTACAAATATTGAAAAAGAAGAAATAGAACTAATGATAGTATTAGACGCAGGTATGTGTAAAGTCCTAAACCATGCAACAAATATTAGAATCAATAAAATGTGTTTAGCATGAGCTGGACCTTATTGGAAAACTATAAAAATGAATTTCATTTCCGTATACCAGCAAAAAAATGTTGAAAATGTAATTTAAGATATTCCATTTAAATTGTACCAAAAGTAGAAAAGATTTAGGAATAAATCTCACAAAGATGTACATGACATCTTTGTACATTAAAAAAGCACTAAAATAAATTCAACCTAGCTAAATAAGGGGTGCCTGCAGCAGTACCACTGTGGCATCTGATCTTGTCAGATCTCAGAAGTTAAGCAGAGTTGGGTTTGGTTAGTTCTTGGATGGGAGACCACCTGGAAACACCAGGTGCTGTAGGCTTGGGAGAAGGACTGGGCAACCCACTCCCAAACAACCAATCAGCCATTTAAAACCCTATCAATAGCCGAGAAGCACTAACAATACTATTTCACCTGTTGTGCATAGGGTTGCTGAGTTGGACACCAACTCAATGACACCTAACAACAACAACAGATAGGGTGTATATCAGGTTTGTGGATCATCAAAATTGTAGAGAAGTTATTTCTCCTCGAATTTGTGTACTTACTCAATGCAATTCCAATCCTAATTTTTAAAGTCCCAACAAAATTTATGAAGAAGGAAAATGTGGAAAGACTTGCTTTCGTTTTTATGAGGACTTACTACAACGCGTGCTATTGCCACAAGTACAGTCAGAACACAGAGGCCAGGGACATACCCTGCAGTTATGGCAACAGTGAAACACCAGAGCAGTCGTAAAAGACGGCCTTTGATTGAATGGTAGTGTCGATTACACATATACATAGAGAAAAAATAAAATTTGCCCTTTTCTCTTGCCGTACCCAAACCAGAAGTTTCCAGTCTGATTGAGGTTTAAATGTGAATTGTAAAACAACAAAGCTTTAGAGGATAATGCAGCAAGATATCTTTGTGACATCAAGGTCAAAGCATTTTTCTTAAGACAGAAGGCCAAAGGCAAAAACTGCAATATATATACATATATGTGTATGTATACAATATATACGTATATGTATATGTACATGTATATACATATACATACATATATACATACGTATATACATACATATGTATATATGCACATGTATATGTATATGTATGTATATGTGTATATATGTATATGTATGTATATACATATATATGTATATACATATAAATATATATATTTATATATATGGATAGAAAGGAAGAGAAAACAAAACAGAGGACCAGCGAATGCCATTTAGAGGTAGAGGAAATGTACCAGCAGTTTTACCTGAGCAAAAGGCCTAGGGAGGAAAATTAAAGAAAGGTAAGCGCCAGGCTGAGGGAAGAGGCTGCTGGAAGGAGGGAGTGTTCGGTGTCAAATGCTGCCAAGAATTCTAGCAATCTAAGGTCTGCAAAGTGTCTGCTGGGTTTAACGAGAGGGAAGGTATGCTGGTGGGGGCAGGTGGAGCGCATGGAGAAAGGTGGGGGGCAGGCTGCCCAGGTGGGGAGCTGTGAGAGGAGGAGGGAGGAACAGAGTGGAGACCACATGGCTCATTTAATTGGGTGGGAGTTAAGGGGAAGCATTGTTATCTTTTAACGAGAAAGTTATGCTCCATGCTGCTGAGAGGAATTAGGGTGGAGACGAAGGTTGGACTTAAGATGTAGGAGAGAAAGAGGGAAAAGGGGAGAGTGATGGTCCCCGAAAAAGCACAGGACTGGGGGAGGCATCTGAAGCACAGTTTGGGGAATTGGCCTTATACAACCTAAGACACCCCCTCTTTGGATAACAGGAGGATGGAGGAAAGGATCTAAGTGAATGCCAGTTAGTTTGGAGCTTCCAGGGGCTGAGTGGGTTTCTCCAATGGATACGTTCTACTCGTTCTAAATATTGCCACTAACAATCACTAATACTTACCATGTACTACATTGCTTGCGACTGCAGCCATAGCCCTGTGGCATCTGATCCCGTCAGATCTCCGAAGCTAAGCAGGATCGGGCCTTGTTAATACTTGGATGGGAGACTTCCTGGGAACACCAGGTGCTGTAGGCTTGGGAGAAGGACCTGGCAACCCACTCCCAAAAATCAATCTGCCATTGACAACTCTATGAATAGCAGAGAAGGACTGATAATTAGTATTTCATCTGTTGTGCGTTGGGTCACTATGAGTCAACTCGACAGCACCTAACAACAACAACAACAACAACAACATTGCCTGTAGCTGTAGCATGGTGGTGTCGATCCTGTCAGATTTCTGAAGCTAAGCAGGGTCAGACCTGGTTAGTATTTGGATGGGAGACCACCTGAGAACCCCAGGTACTGTAGGCTTGGGAGAAGGACCTGGTTACTCACTCCCAAAAAACAATCAGCCATCAAAAACCCTATGAATAGCACAGAAGCACTGACAATAGTGGTTCATTTGTTGTACCTAAGGGTACCATGAATTGGACACCAACTGGATGGCACCTAACAAAAGGTACTGCATTATTCCAAGTATTTTATCCATTTTGCCTCTTTTTATCCTCTAAACACCCTGTGAGAAGCTTTGAATTATCTCCATTTTAAAGCTTAGGAAAAGGGAAACACAGAAGTAAGTTAATGAATTTGCCCAAGGCCAGGTGGAGCTGAGATTCCCACCAGGTTAACTCTGAGCCCACCCCTAACCACGACCTCACCCACAGTGTGTCTTCACTGTCTGTAAAGGAGAGGACTCGACTATGGAGAAGAGAAAATGCTTTCTAAGAAAACAAGGAGGGCTTTCTAGCCGGGGGCGGTAGTGCACGCCTGTAATCCCAGCAGCTTGGGAAGCGGAGGCAGGAGGATTGCAAGTTCGAGACCAGAGGCAGTCTGCATAACTTAGTGAGACCCTGTCTCAAAAAGTTAAAAAAAAAAAAAAAAAAAAAGGGCTGGGGGTGCAGCTCAGTGGTCCAGCCCTTGCAAAGCATGCAGGTGTGAGGCCCTGGGTTCAACACCCAGTACCGCCAAAAAAAAAAAAAAAGAAAAAAAGAAAATAAAAAAGAAAAATCAAACAAACAAACAGGGCTTTGTAAGTGAGGCCAGAGGCTCCAGGGAGGCTGAGGACCATGGTTGGCTCCAGCAAGAAGAACGGAAAATGTTCAGGCCAGGAACAACCAGAAATCAAACTGTTCAAACACCAGGAGCTGCTCAGTACTGCTTTTTCATAGTTATGTTGGTAATTGTTCCTGCTCTGATTTTTTAAAGGAGTATTATTCTTTTTAAGAATTTCCCCTGTAAAGAAAGCTAGAGGGAGATTTCAACTAATCCAGTGTTTCTTTTGAAATGGTTAGTGGAGGATGAACAGGATGTAGTGGACCTATGAAGGAAGGAACAGTTGAGCTAAGTCATGAGGAAAGAGTGGAAGAAAATCATGCACCTACTGACCAAACTATGCAACTTGAATTTTATAGGAACACCGTGCTTCCCTAAGAACTGCTGAACTGTCAGTGTTATTTATATCTCTCGGCCCGCACTCAGGGGCAGCCTGTGAGCCAAAACCCATGACTCATGCTTCCAACCTCCACAAGCTGCTCAGACGTACACATTCTCTTCATCTCCACAGTCCCCGGCTCATTAATGCACATTCTCAATAAACTCTAGTTCATTGACGGGTTGACCAAAGGACTGGAATCTTTCCCCCACACAGGCTAGCTCTTAAACATCAAAACGAGATTGGAACAACATGGGAACTTTTCATATAGAACAGAACATGCTTTATGAATTTTCACAGTGCGCACATGGTACCAATCTAGCTTCTAAGGTCCAGTGTTGATCAGATGTTAATGAACCGGGAGAGCACTGGAGACTCACAGAGTGGCCAGAATTATTGAGTTTGCGTGTGTTTAAGTGGTTATCAGTTCATGCAGGGGAAATGGATCTAACAATTCAGACCGTAAATGAGCAACGCTGAAATGACTGTCACAACCTAGGAAAGTGTTTAGGAATCACCTATAAAGTGCTCAACCCACTGACCTGCTGGAACCTAGAAACCGGCCAAGGTGTAAACATTACCAGGAACGGTGCTGGCAAACAAGATTGTTTCTTACAAATTTGAAATTCTCCAAGGAATAAGTTCTACTCATTACCTCCCGGAAAGATCAGCATGGAGCATTTTTACAATTCGTGTGGACCAGTTTCTACAAAGAGGGGAATAAAGAGGAAAATGCAAAGCAGAGAGCTTGGAAAGGGTTTCTGGAGGAAGGGCAGCCAAGACAGAGATGAGACGGGGGTAGGAAGATTTTACAGAGGGGCTAATAAGAAGGATAATGTCAGACTAGAAACAGAAAACTCAACCAAGGTTAGAGGGAGGGAGGAGGCTCGAATGCTTCAGATCCAAAAAGGAATGGTTTGGAATGGTTTAGAACTAAAGTCATGGACTCCAGTTCTCTTGTGTGAAATAAATGTGGCTGAATGGATAGTTGCATTGGGAATGGCAGGGCCTTGTGGGTTATTAAGGAAAGCAGGTACTTGCTGTTTAGAATCTTAACTTTTGAGAGATGATGTTGTTGTTGTTGTTGTTAGGTGCCGTCCAGTCGGTATCCAACTCATAGCGACCCTCTGTCCAACAGGGGAAACACTATTGTCAGTGCTTCTCTGCTGTTCATAGGGTTTTCAATGGCAGATTGATTTTTGGGAGGGGGTTGCCAGGTCCTTCTCCCAAGCCTACAGCTTCTGGTGTTCCCAGGTGGTCTCCCATCCAGGTACTAACCAGGCCCGACCCTGCTTAGCCTCTGAGATCTGAGGGGATCGGATGCCACAGGGCTACGGCTGCAGGCTGAGAGAGGATAAGCATGCCTTTCTATAAGGTGTGACTTGTATCCTTTTCAGACACCAAGCCTTGGGGCTTGGGATGAAACAAGGCTCTGTGCAAATATGGCAATTATTATGCTAACCCAAAATGTGAATTCCTGGAACCTAAGACTCACGCTCATTTGAATATAGACAGGAAACGTCTGAGAAGTCTTGGTAAATGATTCACGGCTGCATTTATTTAGATTCTTCATACTAATGCCTCCTCCCTAGCACAGAAAACAGAAAAGACTGGAAATTATTTTTCCTTCCAAATGATCATATGCTTTTGCCATCTTGCAGGAAGAGGGAAATATCTTTTTTTCTACTCTATTAAAAGAGTTGTGCAGTTTTTCCATCTCTCCAGTCGGGGGTAGATTGCATGTAAAGTGAATTGTTGAAAATGGCCAAGGTGGCTTCTCAACTCGCCTCACAAAATTCCTTAGACGCCCTCAGCTAGAGGAACTGCCGGGTTATAATTGCTGTGTTAGGACTTACCATCCTGGTGTTACGTCTGCTGTCTAAGATAATCCTAAAATGATGTGACATTTCACCTAAAATCATCTGTCTTATGGAATAACTACCAAATACTTTGATTTTTAAATGACTTGGCAAAGCTCTCTGCCTTTATGATTAATTTCTTCTACACATTTCTCTTTGTAAACATCTGCCCACTGAGATATTATAAGGAAACACTGCTGCTCTTTTTGAGATTTTTCCTTTTTATTTCTGTCTCACAATCGTGTTAGAGAACTCTATTATCTCTTCTGTTTTGGAGAAGCGGCTATTTCAGGACTTTATTTTATGTGTCACTCTTGATAGAGTAGGAATAATATTTGATGGTCTCTCATTTTTTTCTAGAAAGTATCTTAATATATTTTCCCAGAGGGAAGATAACTTTTCTCAGACTGTAAATCTGTTCCTGAGATTTTAGAGATGTTGTGCCTAATAGCACGCATTGTTGTTGTTGTTAGGTGCCTCTGAGTCAGGTCTGATTCATAACAACCCTATGTACAAGAGAATGAAATAGTTCCCAACACTGTGCCATGCTCAGCATTATGTCAGTGCTCCTCTACTATTCATAGGGTTTTCAATGGCTGAATGGTTTCAGAATTGTTTAGTTGGTTTCAAATAACTTTTCATTTTGAACATTAGAGTTAGTGGAAAAGCATTCTCGGGAAGGAAAAATGGTTGTCTATGCTTTGCGGTATAAGACACCAGTATAGAATTGGAACTAGAATCAATTTTCTGAGCAAATTTCATTAGCAAAGAGAAAGTTGTGGGTTTTTTGTTTGTTTGCGTATGTGTTTTGGACTAGAACTTGCAATCCTTCCACCTTAGGCTCCCAAACGCTGGGATTACATGTGTGCAAATCATACCTGGCTTGAAAGTTGCTTTTTATGGGAAAAAATTCTATCTCTTTTTGAGTGGAGACCTGAGAGCTGTTCCATGCCCAAACCTCTGGTGAACCATGCAGAGGGGGAAAGTCACTGCCCTGTGTGCTTCAGTCACAGTGGGAATTCATGAGGTGCAAACATTCACACCATCCCCGTGGGTCTGGATGGTAGATACACAGTGGTCACAGGCACTAGTTATACTCAAGTGGTGTTCCTTTTTGTTTTAAAGCTGCATGTTTGAATTCTGGGGCCCCTGCTGGTGTTTATAACTTCCTAGGTGCCCCTGTGGGGCTGGGATTTAGCTCAGTTGGTAGAGCACTGCTCTGCAATCTCTGAGGTCCTGAGTTCGATTCTCAGCATGGCAAAAATGGGAGAAGAACATGGCAATCCACTCCCAAGGCAATCCTGAAAACAATCAGCCACTGAAAACCCTATGAGGGTCGCTATGAATTGGATACAACTCGATGGCACCTAACAACAACAGGAGCCCCTGTGTTGGGCCACGGATAACTCTCCTCCCCTTATTTAATTTGGTGATCAAGGTGAGGTTTCTTTGGAGAGTGGAAGCTGCAGAACAGGAGGCACTGGCTGCATCAGGAAAAGGCACAGAGCCTTTTGGGAGACACAGATTAGGGTCCTTGCCCCCAGTATGGTAGAGAAAGAGGCACATTGGGGAGCCCAAGACACAAGGTGTGTGTCTGATAATTCTATTTCCTTGACTAATGCTTGCCACTTTGGTTTTCCAAAGCCGTCTCCCTAGAGAAGCACAGGTGAGGTAACTCCTGGTGGTACCAGATCCAAACAGGTGGGCTTCCTTCCAGACACAGGTCTAGACAGTTTCCACCAATGAAGCATATTTTGAAATTAAAACAAAAAATTGTTGAAACAACTAAGTACAAATTTGGGTGGGTTTTAAATATTATATTTAGTTAGATGATTTATGTAGAGAAAAATTTAAGGAAACACCCATTAAAACTAAGTTATGATTTAGCTTTCTGATTTTCCTCTGTTCTCAATGACTGATCAACATAACCACTCTTGTCGTTAGGTGCCATCAAGTCAGTGTCTGAATCATAGTGACCCTATGTACAACAAGCAAAACACTTGTTAATGCTTCTCTGCTATTCGTAGGGTTTTCAATGGCTGATTGTTTTTTTTTTGAGAGTGGGCTGCTGGGTCCTTCTCCCAAGCCTACAGCCCTCTTTCCCCAGTTCCCGGAGGTCTCCCATCCAAGTACTAACCAGGCCTGACCCTGCTTAGCTTCTGAGATTAGATGCCACAGTAGTAGGGCTGCAGGCACTCTTAAGTATATTTAATAGGTTCTAGAATGTCCTGTGATGTGTTCTCAGCCTCTGAATTTGTGGATCCTCCATGCAGTTTTGTTCCCAAAGGACTCAGAAGCTTTCAGTCTGACCAGCGCTTACCATGTGTCAGGAAAGATCATGTACATGAGCCTATTAGGGGGAAGATCTCACCAACTTTTTGTGGATTCATCCTTTAGCAGGAAGAACAGTGAGAATCCTAGCACTGGAAAACATCTGTTGTTGTTATTGCTGCTTAAAACTTTTGAACTCTTCATTCCTCTTGGGCCTCCTCCATCCTGTGACAATCTAGTAAAACTGCTCATGTCCTCCATATTGGTTTTCACAGTTATGGTACCTAGAGAGTTGGTCAGATTAACCTGGTGATATGAGAGTTTTTAAATTAAATTATTTTAAGGTCATGTTGACTGCTTAAAATGTGCCCATTGAAATTGTTCAGCTTGATGAAGTTTGACAAACATATATACCCATGTCACCTGCACCCCCGTCAAGATACTCCCACCTTCCTAAGATGTCTCATTGGCCCCCTTAGGATCATTCCATAGTCCCAGACAAACAGTGCTTTCTGTTGCCGTAAATTAGTTTTGCCATTTCTAGAATGTTCATATCAGTGCAGTCATGCGATATTTACTGTGTCATGTCTGTCTTCTTTTGCTTAACATACTGAAAGATTTATCCGTGTTGTGTATGTGAGTAGTGCATTCCTCTTTCAAGATCTTTTATGTATGCATGAGGGAAAGAGCTGACTTATGCAGCCGTGTACTCACTATGGAGGAGAATTTAATAAAGATCTGACGTTTGCCATTCATGCCACTCTGGCACATTATCTTAAGAGAAAATAAAATTACGTAAGGTTTCCTTTGGCTGAAACAAGTTGAGATTTCTATATGACTTACATTGGCAAACAAATTAAAGCACTGGCTTACAATAAGATGTGTTGAACTGTAACATGCTGACTGATTTTGGAACATATTTTTATTGTCATTTAAGGTGAAGTATGACTTGGCTCTTTTACCTGAAATCTTTTGATCTCAGAAGAACTATTGAATGGTAGAATTTGTGAATGTGATCTTATAATCTGTTTTATCCAGTCTCTAGATATTGTATTTAGAGTATCTGACCCCAAGATTTTTGTCATCAGTTTTAAAAATTCTTTTGTTTTCTGATCAATTGTAAGGTTTTATAATACAATTCTAATTTTCAGGATAGTATTGAAGAGAAGCCTACCGCCATACCACTGTGGCATCCGATCCTGACAGATCTTGGAAACTCAGCAGGGTCAGGCCTGGTTAGTACTTGGATGGGAGACCACCTGGGAACACCAGGTGCTGTAGGCTTGGGAGAAGGACCTGGCAATCCATTCCCAAAAGAACAATCAGCCATTAAAAACTCTATAAATAGCAGAGAAGCACAACAATAGTGTTTCATCTGTTGTACATAGGGTTGCTATGAGTCACATACCTGTCACAACTTGACAGCACCTAACAACGATATTGAAGAGAAAAAGGAAAAATTCAACAAGTATTTATTGATTCTTCGGTTGAAATTGATAATTATGGAGAATGTATGCCTTTCTTCATAAATTTGTTAATCTAGAAGAAGTAGAAGACATATCTCCTATAATTCAAAGTAATAGCAACTATAGGAAATAATCTAAGAAATGCCACCAAGAAGAAAAGTTGGAATTTCATCTAAATCCTAAAAGAAGAGTAGAGATTTCAGTGGGTGAAGGATTAAGGAAATTCAGGCAGAGCAGAGCTTATGCATCAGGACTGTGCTGCCCACACTGCACATCTGCTCTCAGTTCTCACAAGAACTCTAAGAGTGTATATTATTCTGACTTCATGGACAAGAAAACCAAGGACCACAAGGCTGCGTAACTTATCCCAAGTCTCAAATTCTATGGGCAGAACTGGGATTTGAACCCTGTTTACTACGCTTCAAAATCCTATGCCCTGAACTAGAAGCCTCTTCTGCTAGACTCTCCCATTTCCCATTGCTAAGGTGTCTGCTTGGTGGCTCATCATAAGGCTCTGTTGACATCCTGGCCACTCATCACTTTCCCAGAGGACTTTGGCAGAACAATTTGTTGTTGTTGTTGTTAGGTGCCATTGGGTCAGTATCTTACTCAAAGCAACCCTATGTACAACAGGAGAAACACTATTATCAGTGCTTCTCTGCTATTCATAGGGTTTTCCATAGTGGACTGATTTTTGGGAGTGGGTTGCCAGGTCCGTCTCCCAAGCCTACAGCCCCTGGTGTTCCCAGGCGGTCTCCCATCCAAGTACTAACCAGGCCCCGCCCTGCTTAGCTTCTGAGATCTGATGGGATCGGATGCCACAGTGCTATGGCAGCAGACAGGCAGAACAGTAGCTTTTTTTTCCTCTGTCCCCCATATCCTGCCACCAAGTCTTAGGTCACTGCACGATGCATGTAGGCAGCACACACAGAACCCTATCCTAGGGTGCACTGCTTTCTTCTTTGCTTTTCTGCTACCTGATTGCACCTTCACATCCCAGAATTTGTCCCCACCCAGAATGGTTTCCCCTCTGATATCGTAAGCTCTAACATCCCTCTTCTGGTACAGTCTCCCATTTTCAGCATTGTCCCTTCTTACCCTGCCCTGGACCACACCTGCTCCCTGCTTTCCACCCCATTCCCTTCTCCCTACCCAGCATTTCCTTCTTGACCCAACTAGGCCCACAGGATCGATCCCTCAAACCACATTCTTTCTCACACGAATTCTCAACTCTCTCAGCCCCATCTTTCCCCTACCCCTGCCTAGCACCAGAATGCCTTGGATCAGTTTGACAACCTGTCACCATGCTGCTGGGTCCCTAGGGCAAATCACACAACAGGATCTATTGGATTCACTTCAGTCCCTTGTCTCCTACCCCACTGGACCCCAAGTCCTCTCGCCCCTTAGCACTTGACAACTCTTTCAAACCTTTGTTGTTGTTGTTAGGTGCCGTCGAGTTGGTATCCGACTCATAGCGACCCTCTGTACAACAGGGGAAACACTATTGTCAGTGCTTCTCTGCTGTTCAGAGGGTTTTCAATGGCAGATTGATTTTTGGGAGGGGGTTGCCAGGTCCTTCTCCCAAGCTTACAGCTTCTGGTGTTCCCAGGCAGGTCTCCCATCCAGGTACTAACCAGGCCCGACCCTGCTTAGCTTCCGAGATCTGACGGGATCGGATGCCACAGGGCTATGGCTGCAGGCTTCAAACCTTTACTTACTTCTCTTTTAATATTCTCTACCCAAACTCCACAGACATTGTCCTTGGCTAAACACTTGACCTATTTCATCAAGAAAACTGAAGTCATCAGGTGTGAATTACATCAGCTTTCTGAAAAACCACATGAACAGACCCATCACCTGCCTGCCTTCTACTATCCATCACTCAGGCATCCTGGGTGATGCTTTCCACCTCTGGTCCTCTGGTCCTCTGGTCCTCTGGTCCACGCTCATGCTTTGAATCTCACTTCTTCACATCTCTGCCAAATGGAAGATCTTGTAATTATCCATTTCTCCTTCATTTCTTCAAAGCCCTCCTTCTCTGTCCTTTCAAGCCTCTAACTATGCCCAAGTAGCTCCTATTCTAAAAAGATACCAGTTGACCTCTTGTTTGTCTCTAGCCATAGCCTTACCTTTTCCATCTCTTTCTCAGTTATGTATCATGAAAGACTCTTCTGGATTCTGTCCTCACTCTTGGTGTTTCCCATCTCCTTCTCCGTAACCCTCTGCAATCTTGCCTTATCGCTCTACTGACATTTCTTTGATGAAGGGCACCAATGATTTCCAAACCAATGGATATTTCTCATCTGTGATCTTGATTTCTCTGCCACTATTTGATCCTGAGGACTGCTCACTTCTTGGGCTCATTCTCCTGAGTCCTGCTATAACCACTTTCTCTTGGTTCCCACCCGATCTCCCCTTAGAGCGTCTCCTTTGGAGCTCCAACCCCCTCTGCTCCCCCTAAGCTCCACCGTCAGGCCAGCATTCTCTTTCAGCCCCTTGGCCACCAAGCCCTCGGAATCCTGCCTGCGCAATGATTCTCCACCAGCCTGACCCCGGGGCTGGTCTTCCTGTTGTCTCCACCAGACTCCCAGCTTGCCTCCTTTCTTTTTAATCCTTCCTCCACACAACAAACAGGACATTCAAAAGGATGATACTTTTGGGGGTCTCCATCACTGTGATACAGCATCAGTGCCTCACAATGTGGTGCAAGGTTTACCACATCTTGCCACTGCCTTGATCCCAACCTGACCTTGCCAGAGGTCCCTCCTCCCTGTGTGGTCATGACATGTGGCTGGTGACAGGTCTTGCCTACACCACGCTGGTTCAAGGCCTGGGTCTTCGCACAGGTGTCTATTCTGCCTCCACTATGCATCTCACCTTTCTACAACCAGAAAGTCAATCCCTACTGGTTTCTTTTTCTTTTTGGAGGCAAAGGCTCACTATGTAGCCCAGACTGGCCCTGAACTTGCAATCCTCCAGCCTCAGCTTCCCCAGTGCTAGGACTACAGGTGTGCCCTACCACCCCCAGCTCCTATCCATTCTTTATGGTTGAGCTCAGATGTCCTCTTCTCAAGGAGCTTTCCTGACTGCCAGCTTGACCTCCAAGCACCATTACTCTCTAGGTGATGTGCTCTGTGCACGTCCCACTTATCAATGACCCCGTTGTATGGAATGATCAGCTTCTCCCAATGAGCTATGCTTTCCCGTGAGCAAGCGCTCCTTTATTCCTCACTGCATCCATGCACCCCGCAGGGTGTTGACCTCACCTAAGCAGTTCCCAAGCCATGCAGTTGACCTGGTCCTGAGCCACTGCACTGCTCACCCAGCTGAGAGAGCTGTCTGACCACACACAGGCTCACCGGCCCTGAGTGGCCCTGGACTCATATGCTTGTTCATGCCTGCAGGGGCAGATAGCAGATAGAAGAAAGAAGTCTCCCATGTGGGGCTGTGTCTAGAGGACCTCTGGACATGAGCCTCAGGATGTGGGCTCAGGGATGTCTCGTTTCTATTCCCTGAACTAGACCTGCATCCACTGTGAAGATTCTGGAGAGGAGGGCAGTAGAAAGAGGCAGGGAATTGTAGTCAGACCTGTGGTTAGACCCTGACTGGTATTGAATGGGATTTAGTTAGTGCAATCTGTTTCCCACTCATAGCCACATAGAAAACAGACACTGGAACCCAGAGGATGAACCTGGAATACCAGCTTTGTTCCTGAAAAGGGTAATGGAGCCATATGGCTAGGTATGTGTGGGTTGTGTGTGGACAACAATTTGCTTCCTTATTCCAATTCCCAAGCTAGATGGACCCCTGTGCACACAGTCATGGGGCACAGTGCAGTCTGCCACTTCCCACTCTAGTGAGCACCACAGCATCCTCTATATTTATGACATAGAGTGGGATGGACAGCAAGCTAGCTGTCCAAGAGAGGGGGAGAGAGAGAGAGAGAGAAAGAGAGAGAGAGAGAATGCATGCAGACCCAATCCTAGGAGGTAAACAGACTCAGGATATTATTCTAACCCACACACTAGGAAAGAAATGTCAGGGGGGCTGCCTTGGTCTTCATCTCTAACAGTGGGGATAATTGTTTTCACTTCTCTGGGCAGCTGTGAAAAGGAAATGACAAGCCCACGTGCTCCCTAGGCCTCAGACATGAAGGAGCTATAGGATCACTGACCACACCCAGGCAGGGGGCCTTCTTAATGTGCTTCTGAAATCCAGTCATTTTTCTCTGCCATATCCTACTTCTTCTTTTTCTTTTCTTTCATTTTTTTTTTTGCAGTACTAGGGGTTGAACCCAGGGCCTCACACCTGCATTCTCTACAAGTGCTGGACCACTGAGCTGCACCCTCAGCCCATTTTTTTTTTTTTTTTTACTTTTTAAGACAGGGTCTTGCTAAGTATGCAGACTGCCTCTCGTCTTGAACTTGCGATCCTCCTGCCTCCACCTCCCGAGCCGCTGGGATTACAGGCGTGCGCCACCGCGCCTGGCACTACCATATCCTTCTTATTCATGCCCAGTCATTATGCGTACAGACATCTTTCTCCCTCATCATCTCTCACTGCTTGACATGGCCATTGATCATAGAAGAGGGAAATGGCTGGGGGAAGAGGCAGTCAGGACTTAGAGCTAACTGATATATTCAGTAAAACTGATCGGACGCCAACAATGGTCCAGGAAGGTTCTAGGCTAGGGCTGGGAGATGGTGCACTGCCTGTTGGTCTGCAGTTCCCTGGCTGGCAGCCAGGCCACTTTCCAGGCTTGCTGGGTGCAAAGGACCATCTCATCCCCGTCTCCAGAGGGCCACCCCACACTGCCACACACAGATGGGTGAAATGAGATCCTTAGAGTGACCTGGGAGGTAAAAATCCCACCAGGAGGATATAATAGGTGAGGAGGTGATGAGTGTGCGGATATATGGTGGGTAGTGGGAAGAGAAAAGGGAGCAACTTCAAGGGACAAACAGGGAGGGACAGAGAGGACTTGGTGGCAGAGGGTGGGAGGCACAAGGTGAGGAGGTCCCTGAAGGAGGGACTGACTCAACTGTGATCCAAAAGCCTGTTGTTGGTGTTGTTGTTAGGTGCTGTCAAGTCGGTGTCCGACTCATAGTGACCCTGTGTACAACAGGGGAAACACTATTGTCAGTGCTTCTCTGTTATTCATAAGAGAGTGACTTTGGGCTGTGGTCAAAAGTAGGGACACAGGAGTTGGTGTTGATTCCCTTTTAGGGTCAGCTGAGTGACAATGTGCCTGCAGCTGTAGCCCTGTGGCATCCGATCCCGTCAGATCTCTGAAGCTAAGCAGGGTCAGGCCTGGTTAGTACCTGGATGGGAGACTGCCTGGGAATACCAGAAGCTGTAGGCTTGGGAGAAGGACCTGGCAACCCCCTCCCAAAAATCAGTCTGCCATTGAAAACCCTATGAACAGCAGAGAAGCACTGACAATAGTGTTTCCCCTGTTGTACAGAGGGTCGCTATGAGTCGGATACCAACTCGACAGCACCTAACAGCAACAACGAGTGACAAAGTGAGGATTTCTATCAGGCATTCAGAAATTTAGTTAGCAAGGGAATTATGGGGTCCCTAGGAACGTGGAGGTCATCTCTAAGACA
Organism: Pedetes capensis; assembly: GCA_007922755.1. Classification (NCBI taxonomy): domain Eukaryota; kingdom Metazoa; phylum Chordata; class Mammalia; order Rodentia; family Pedetidae; genus Pedetes; species Pedetes capensis. Next base: position 50,775 of record VMDO01009357.1, on the reverse strand, counting down.
TTTCTGTCTGCAGTGAAATCTTATTCCACTTGGGCTGCCATAGCACAAGGCCACATGCCAGCTGGCTTTGCACAATAGATATATTATTGTCCTCCATGGTACTAGAGTCTGTAAATCCAATACCAAGGCGTTGAAGGTTTGGTTTCTCCTCTGGTCTCTTTCCTTGGCTTACAGATGGCCTTTTCTCTATGCCCATGCATCCCTGGTGTCTTTTTCTCTTCTTGAAAAGTTAGATACCAATTCAATTGAATTAGGAGCCCACTCCTCAGGCCTCGTTTTAGTCAAATCACTTCTTTGAAGGCAATTATTGTTAGGTGTCACTGAGTTGGTATCCAACTCTTAGCAACTCTATGCACAATGGGCAAAACGAAACAGTATTGTCGGTGCTTCTCTGCTATTCAGAATTTTCAGTGGCTGATTGTGTTTGGGAGTGGGTTGTCAGGTCCTACTCCCAAGCCTGTTGTTGTTGTTGTTGTTGTTAGGTGCCATCAAGTTGGTGTCGGACTCATAACAACCCCGTGTACAACAAGCGAAACACTATCAGTGCTTCTCTGCTATTCATAGGGTTTTCAATAGCAGATTGATTTTTGAGAGTAGGTTGCCAGGTCCTTCTCCCAAGCCTATAGCACCTGGTGTTCTCCTGAGGTCTCCCATCCAGGTACTAACCAGGCCCAACCCTGCTTAGCTTCCGAGATCTGATGGGATCAGAAGCCACAGTGCTACAAAGCCTACAGCTCCAAATATACTGACATGAGTTAGGGTGCAACCATATGACCCCATTTCACCTTAGTTACTTCTTTACATGCCCCCTTTCCAAATGCAATCACATCAAGGGTTCACTGTACGAATTTTGAAGGGACAAAATTTGGTCCATGATAAATGATCTTCAATGGAATGTCTCTAATATAAATGTAAACCGAGTACCCCAGTATCTCCACTTTGAGGTCCAGAGTCACTCACAATCCAGAACGGAAGTCTTCCCAACTTCCACATCTTAAAATGCTCAACCTGTGAACACAGCGGAAGCTGTCTCATGTGCGGTGGTTTTCCCACCACCCAGGCACTGGAAGATAAAGCAGAGCATGTCACCCACGCCACCCCTGGTCAGGCATGCACATTTATCCCCAGTGTCTCCAGGTGTGGGGGCTGGTGTGTTGCTGTGATGCTGAAAGCTCTGCCATAGGTATTTCAAATACCAGCAGGGCTGCCCATGGTGGGCAGTTTTCAGCTGAGCTTCCAGACTAAGACTAGGAAGAAGAACCTATCAGCCCACTCCTGAAACAATTAGCCATTGAAAACTCTATGAATAGCAGAGAAGCACTGTCAAATATATGCCAGAAAATGAGCCTCCCAGGCTGGAAGGCCTACAGCCATACAACCCTGGTGTCCCATCTCCTGTGATCTTGGAAGGTAAGTAGAGTCAGACCTAGTTAGTCCTTGGATGGGAGGTCTTTTGGGAATAGTGGGTGCTGTAGGCTTGGGAGAGGGACCCAGCAGCCCACTCCCAAAACAATCAACCGTTAAAAACCCTATGAATAACAGAGGAGCACTGACATAGTGCTGGGCATACACAGTGTCTGGGAGTGTTTTGTTCTATTGTACATAGGGTAGCTATGAGTCAGACCTGACTTGATGGCCCCTAACAACAACAACAAGAACCATCTGTACATGTCAATATTCCTTAATGAATTGTTCTTTTGCATAGTATGGGAGCAAGCCTTTTACTGTCCTACGAAGTTTGCTTAGGATACAGCCACCTAGATAGTTCACATACAGTGCAGTGGGAAGAGGTGTGGATACCACTGTTGCAGCTTTCAAAGCCATCGCCAGATTGAAGGGACCCCAAAGTTTATGTTCAGCCAAGACCTCGACTCCAAACTCTGGAATCCTCATCTGGCTGTTTGACATCTGCAAGTGGCTTTGTCACACAGTCTCAAAGGGAACTTCAGATCTCATTCTTCCTCCTCCATAAACACGACCCTCCCCACCGTTTCCCATTTCAACAGATGGCACCGCCTCACCAAGGAAACCTACAAGGGCTTTTTATCACAGAAAGAGACAGCTCATCTTATTTATTGCCAGGTGCATCAGCCTGGCAATAATCCACGGTCAGGACCTTCTACAGCTGGGGGGAGAGCACTGAGCTGGTAGCTATTAAGAAGATTAACCTGTAAAGTTTCCTTACTGATTGGATGGCTTTCTCTATGTTAACAAAACATAACATGTAATTGTAAGATAATGAAATGTATTTATAGAAATTTTGATGGCTTATCCATATGAAATGGTCATTTATTCATTGACAAAGGTTGCATAGTGGCAATGACATGATTTGCTTAGTTTGTTATGGCACAATAGATATATATATACATCCCTGTCTATCAAAAGTATAAAAATACCTGGTATTGATAAAATTGTTTGAAAAACATAGTCATATAGTGCTGGTAGAAGTATAAATCAGTAGGAAACTTTCTGAAAAGCAAAGTCTTCAAACAATAATATCTCACAATATTATTTTAGTTCGGAGAATAAGAAAATGCCATCGTAAAAGGAAGTTCATTGCAGTGGTGTTTTTAGTGTGTGTGTGTGGGGGGGAAGAATTAGCCCAAATGTTTATCTAAAAGAGACTTTAAGTAAGGAAAGGGAATCTGTTCCACTAGATGGCTCATGACTATTAAAATGACAGAAGTAAGTTCAATGTCAGGAAAAGATAGACACAATGTATTACTGAGTAAAGGGCAAGACAGAAAACAGCACGGGAGCTGGGCGCTGTGGTGCACGCCTGTAATCTCAATGACCCGGGAGGCTGAGGCAGGAGGATCGTGAGTTTGAGGCCAGAGGCAGCCTGTGCAACTTTGCAAGACTCTGTCTCAACAACAACAACAACAACAATAAAACCCAAAGCAGGGGGCTAGGGTGCAGCTCAGCAGCTCCGTGGTACAGCAGTTGCGTCTCATTAATGGAGCCTGAGTCTGGCCCCCAGTACTACAAACAAACAAAAAACAAAACAAAAAAAACACCCCAAACCTGCATGTATGATTTCATTTTTATTTTTAAACTTATTTTGAATTATTTTAAAATTATTATAATATGCAAATAAAATGGCCATGAAGAAGATTCTCCCAAGTCTTCAGAGGCTACATCTAGGTGGTAAGATTTCAGAGGATACCTCTCTATATCGTGTTATATGTGTGCTTTTAGTATTTCTGACAGTATTCAGTAAGTTTATATTGCTTTTATCAGACAAAAGCCACATTCAAAAGAAAAGTCCAATTAATTGAATCAAATGCTTCAAACCTATTTAGATCTGTATAGGAATGATTGCCTCTTAGGGAAAAAATTCTAGGGATTTGATGAACTTCCCCAGCCTTTGATATTAGCAATGATGAAATTTCCAACATCTTTGGCGATTAAACATTTTTGACATTAAAAGCAGAAAGCAGGCTCCTCAGAAGATGTTCTGTGCATAGACAGTGGGTGTAGCTCGGGTTTGCAGTGACTCAGAGTCTGACAGGCGCAGAAGGTGGCAGCTGCTATTTCTGCGTTCTCACAGAGACAAATTGCTTTGTGGGTTAACGCCACGCTGTCAAGTCTAACACCTCGACTTGTACATTCTAGGAAAGGCACTTCTCTCCAACACTGTTTCCATTTTTCAGATCCCTGCTTTCACGTGCTTCTTCTTCTTGAGGGTGTGGCCCCCATAGACCTAACTTTGGGAGCAATCCACTCCCAAAGTGATCCTGAAACTATCAGCCATTGAAAACCCTATGAATGGCAGAGAAGCACTGACACAGTGCTGGGCATGGCACAGTGTTGGGAAGTGTTCCATTCTGTTGTACATAGGATTTCTGTGAGTCGGACTTGACTTGACAGCACCTAACAACAAGAAGTAGATCTAAGAGCGTGAGATAACTTACATGAATGTGAGATTTTTGTTTCAAATACTCTTTTTTTTTTTTTTTAAGTACTAGGGGTTGAACCCGGGGCTTCACGCGTGCTAGGCAAGTGCTCTACCACTGAGGTGCACCCGCAGCCCCTTCTTCCTCTTTTATTTTGAGACAGGGTTTCTTTACATTAGGCAGGCTGCCCCTGGCCTCCTACCTGCAATCTTCCTACCTCAGCCTCCAGGTCACTGGGATTACAGGCTCAGATAGCCTTATTATTTCATATTACCAACATTTTCTTGCCCGAGATTTGATGTCCTTTTTGTTGGTGAGACAGCATATGTGCTGATGTGGGGTTGAGTATCCAAAGTAGTGTTGTCCAATGGGGATACCAGAGTCACATATGTAATCTAAATGTTCTAGTAGCCACATTAAAAAAAGAAATGGATGAAATTAATTTTAAAAGCATATTTTATTCCTTATAATATATGCTAGCAACTTAATATAAAATCAATATAAAAATATTGAACTAGGTTCCTTAGCTTTTGTTTTATCCTGCCATTACTTTTAAAAGACATACAAGCAGATACTTATAGCCATATTTCTTCCTTTCTCTTTCTGGATAAATGGTGACATATTAATAGATTATTCTGTACCTGGTTTTTTAACTTAATTTATTTGGAGATAGCTCCATTGTAATACACAGATATTTTAGGGGGTAGGCAGGGTGTTAGGGAATCAGGAAAGGAGGGGGAAATTTTTCAAGCTTGGACCTCTCAGTAAGTAACAAATTCCCTGGCAACTTGTTACTTACCTCAAGATTAAAGATCAACCAATGGCAATAACCAATCTGCCCATAGCCAAAACACACATTGGGCTTTCTGGGCCACCGATCTGGTGTAAATAACCACAATGCACCCTCCACAAGTGATGCTAGACAGATATGGGCAAATTAACATGGGCCTCACTTCAAAAAAAATCACGGAGGAGAGGCACTGGACCTCCCCTTTCCATAGTAACAGCTTCCATGAGTATTGTATACAATTCCTGGTCTAAAAAGGCAGAGCATGATTTTTGTGCTCAACAACTCTCTCTACACCCTGACTCCACCCTAATCTTCAACAGAAGCTACAACAAACTCAGGCTGGGGGCAACCAGTTCCCTCCTACTCTGCCTGCTTTGCTCATGCAAGGCATATTTTCTTTTGCTGTATATTCTCTTTATTTTTTTACTTTTATTTTTTTTGCAGTACTTAAGTGTTGAACCTAAGAGCTCACACATACTTTGTAAGTGCTCCATCACTGGGCTGCATCCCCTTCCCATTCTTAATTTTTTTATTTTGAGCCAGGGTCGCATTAAGTCATGCATTCTGCTTCTGGCCTTGAACAGTTAATCCTCCTGCCTCTGCCACCTGAGTCTCTGGGATTACAGGCCTGTGCCACCGCATACCAGGCTTGCACTTTCTCTTTGTTAAAATCTTGCTTAACTTTTGCTCTGAGTTTTGCCTTTTTCTTTATCCGAGGAGATGTCCTAACTTTAACTGCCTCACTTAGGACTGAGATTTTTTTTCCAGGTCACAATATATTCATGCATTTTAACTGCTGTTGTTGTTGTTGTTATGTGCAGTCCAGTTGAGTCTGACTTATAGTGACCCTGTGCACAACAGAAGAACACACTCCCTGATTCTGTGCCAAGTACACGATCTTTTTTACATTTAACTCCATTGTTGTAGCCACTGTGTCAATCCATCTAGTTTAGGGACTTCTTTTTTGTTGTTGTTGATCTACCACTCTCCCAAACATGATGTCCTACTCTAGGGATTGGTCCCTCCTGACAACATGTCCAAAAAATGTAAGATGCAGTCTAGCCATCCTTGCTTCCAAGGAGACCTCTGGTTGCACTTCTTCTAGGATAGATCTGTTAGTTCTTTTGGTAGTCCACAGTATATTCAATATTCATCTCTAGCACCATAATCCAAAAGCATCAATTCTTCTCCTGTCTCCCTGACTCAATGCCCAGCTTTCACAACCATGATACAACTGAAAATACCATGGCATGAGTCAGGCACACCTTCATCTTCAATATGGTATCTTTACTTTTCAGTACTTTAAAGTGGTCTTTTGCAATAGTTTTCCCCAATGCAATGCATCTTTTGATTTCTTGACCGATGCCTCCATGGATGTTGACTGTACAACCAAGTAAAGCAAAATCTTGGACAACTTCAATCTTTTCTTGTGAAGTTGCATACTGACCCAGTTGTAAGGGCTTTTGCTGAGGCACGATCCATACTGAATTCTATATTCTTTGATCTTCATCAGTGAATGTTTCAAATCCTTTTCACCTTCAGCAAGCAGAGTTGTGCCATTTGCATAATGCAGGTTGTTGATGAGTCTACTTTCAATCATGATACTGCATTCTTCTTCATAAAGTTCAGCTTCTCGGATTATTCGTTCAGTATAGAGATTAAAGATGAACAGTGAAAGGATACAGCCTTGATGCACACCTTTCTTGATTTTAAACCAGTGTTTCCTTGTTCTGTTGGAACAACTGCCTCCTGGTCCATGTACAAATTCCATATGAGTACAGTTAAGTGCTCTGGTATTTCAGTTCTTGGCAACGTTATTCGTAATTTGTTATGATCCACGCAGTCAAATATCTTTGCATAATCAATAAAACTAAGATAGACATTTCTATGGTATTCTCTGCTTTTGGTTAATATCCATCTGACATCAACAACAATGTCCCTGATTCCACATTCTCTTCTGAATCTGAATTGATTTTCTAGCAGTGCCCTGTCTATACACTGATGCAGTCACTTTTGAATAATCTTTAGCAAAATTTTACTTGCATGAAATATTGATGATATTATTGGATAATTTCCACTTTTGGTTGGATTCCCTTTCTTGGGAATAGTCACAAATATGGATCTCTTCCAGGTATTGGCCAGGTAGCTATTTGTCAAATCTCTTGGCATAAATAAGTTAGCACTTCCAGGGCTGCAACTGTTTGTTGAAACATCTCTATTGTTATTCTACCAATTCCTCGAACCTTGTGTTTTGCCAATTCCTTCAAGGCAGCTTCCACTTCATCCTTAAGTACCATTGGTCCATGATTATATGAAATCATCCACCAATTATTTTTGGTATAATGACTCTGTATATTCCTTCCATCTTCTTTTGATGTTTCCTGCATCATTTAGTATTTTCCCAATATAATTCTTCACTATTGCCACTTGAGGTTTGAATTTTTTCTTCAGTTCCCTAAGCTTGAGAAAAACAGGGTGTGTTCTTCCCTTTTGGTTTTCTATCTCTAGCTGTTTGCACATATCATTATAATATTTGATTTTGTTTTCTCAAGCTGCACTTTGAAATCTTCTGTTCTTTAACTTTGCTATGTCTTCCTTTTACTTTAGCTGCTTGTCATAAAAGAGCAAGTTTCAGAGTCTCTTTTGACATGTAATTTGGTCTTTCTTTTTTTCCCCGTCTTTTTAATAACCTTTTGCTTTCCTCATGAATGATGTCTTTGATGTCATGCCCACACAACTTATCTGGTCTTCGCTCATTAGTGTCTAATGCATCAAGCCTGTTTTTGAGGTGGTCTCTGAACTCAGGTGGGAAATATTCAAGATCATACCTTGACTCTCATACACTTGTTCTAATTTTCTTCAGTTTCATCTTGAACCTTCATATGAGCAGTTGATCCACAATTAGCATCTGGTCTTGTTATGACTTTTGAGATTGAGTTTTTCCATCATCTCTTTCCACAAATGTAGTCAATTTGGTTCCTGTATGTTCCACCTGGTGAATTCCATGTGTATTGTTGTTGTTGTTAGGTGCCGTTGAGTCAGTATCCGCCTCATAGTGACCCTCATAGGGTTTTCAATGGCTGACTGTTTCGGGATTGCCTTGGGAGTGGATTGCCAGGCCCTTCTCCCATCCATGTGTATAGTTGCCATTTATGTTGGTGAAAGAATGTATGTGCAATGAAAAGGTCATTGGTCTGACAAAATTCTATTATGTGATCCCCAGTCAGTTTCCTATTAGTTGGATTTGGGTAGTTTTCAGTCTTTTGTTATTACAGGTAGTTCTTCAATGAATAGCCTTATCCAATGAAATTTATATTTTTGTCAGTATAAGAGAATCCTTTAGAACTTGTAACTTGTATATGGGGGGTACTTGAGGGTTGAACCAAGGGTCTTGCATATCCTTTGCAAGTGATCCACCACTGGACTACACCCCAAACTCAGTTTTTATTTTATTTTTTTATTTTGAGACAGGGTCTTGCTAAATTTTACAGGTTGCCTCTGGCCTTGAACTCACAAGCCCCCTGCCTTAGCCTCCTGACTTGCTGGGATTAGAGGTGTTCATCACGGTGCCTAGTTTAGAAACTGCATTTTGATAAGATCTTATAACTTCTGAGATTCTATGCATTCCATGACAGGGATATGAAAGAAATTCAGGCTGTGACCTTGACTCTTAAGCGGTTTGTCCACAAAAGGAACAAAATGATGACAATTACACATGTATCTTGCAAGGACTCTCTTCACTGTCCCTCACCCTTCAGAAACATCATTTCTGAACATCAACTGGAGGAGGGCCAGGTCAAGATTTGCCTCTATGAAGAGGGCATCTGAATTCTGCCCCTCTTTTGCCTTGAATGGCTTGCACCTGCCAAAGATGAGCCACCAGGGGGTCATTGCAAGGGGTCTGGGCACGTGTGGTAATGACAAGTCATTCTTAGATAACCTGTGGTTGTGCAGTACTGTGGCAGAGAAAACTCTTGTTCCCAACAACATCAAACTGGGAGATTGTTTTGTGAGCATATGAGGTAAGTGTAATGCGAGCTCAGCAAGAAGTGGCTGGGAATAGCAGAGCCTGGGCTGCCTGAGTTTGGGCAAGGCCTCTCCTTGACCATCACCCTCACCCAACCACAACTCAAAGTGCCAGGGTCTGGGGAGACTGGGTGTCCGCTCACTTCTTCTTGATGGGCTCTGCAGAGACCATCTCTGCTCAGACTGGTGGAGTGGATTCTAACCCCTCATTTTCACCACCAAATCTCAAGTCCTGTGCTCTGAGGCCATTTCCACCACTTTGAAGAATCACTGGGCTGGAAATAACTAAATTGAGAGCAGTGGCCTTCTTCAATGCAATGAGCAGAAATAATAATAATAATAAAAATCCCAAACAGCAGTGAATCTTTCATTGATCTCCCTCCAAGATGAAGAGAATTTGAGTACAGGTATTTCCAAAATCTTACAGTCTTAGGCTGAAGGCACTGGCTGAGGAAAAGATCTTGTGCCACGTGTTCCTGTCTTGCAGTATCTCTGAGGAAAACCTAACCTCCCACCCGGAAGGCCACACTCCCACAAAGGGAGCTTGGGGGAGCTTTCAGCCAATGGAAAGGTCGCTCCCTTCTGGATTTATCTTTACTCCAAGCTTCTGAAGGGTGAGGAATTATTGTAATGCTGGAAGAGAGCCACTTAGGTGACCTCATGTTAATTCTTGAGAACAGTTTGGAATAAAGATGTCAAGGAAAGAAACAGATGCCTTTATAATGTTAATCATAGTTAATAGTTGAAAGGGTGAGGATATAAAAGCAGTGAAAGCTGGAAGACAGCCCATGGAGTAAAATTGAAAGTTATTCATTGACTCTTGGGTAGGTGCGGCCTTTTCTTTTTTTAGAATGTCCCCAGAAAGTCTTGAGCTCAGATTGAAAAGCAAAGCGCCAGGCACTCCCCAGCTATTCCCGGCTCTCTGCTTGAGCAGCCTGGGTCCTGCAGTTGGCTTCGAGGTCTCCTTCTTACAACCATGGGATGATTCCAGCTGCCTTTGGAACCCTGGCGATTTGCATGGATTAGACCAAAGAGACAAGTCTGAGTGTATGACCCAGGGTTGGCAGCCACTGGAAACCACAGCAAGCACTGCCATCCTGGAGAAAATCTGCCTTCAGTCCGATGTGCTGATCCATGCTTTCCCTGCAGGGGCTCTGGGGAAAGGGAAGCTGTTGCCAGAGGAAACACTGCAGAAGACCTGAGCTGATCTTTGGTAAGGCTTCTTTCTGCCCGAATGTACTCAGCCAGTGAGTATGCCCAAAGCCAAGGGCGTGATATTAGCTTTTTGGCTTTTCTGGTGTGTTGTCAAAATTTGGCCTGAAATAAGAGTAGCTGTACACACTACCAAATCTCCTGGCTTCTTCAGTCGGAGGGGTTCTTGGGGAGATGGGTGTTTGTTTGTTTGTTTGTTTTGTTTTTCTTTTTGCGGTACTCAGGGTTGAACCCAGGGCCTTGTGCTTACATGCTCTGCAAGTGCTGGACCACTGAGCTGCACCCTCAGCCCATTTTTTTTTACTTTTTGAGATAGGGTCTTGCTAAGTTACGCAGACTGCCTCTGGTCTCGAATTTGCGATCCTCCTGCCTCCGCCTCCCAAGCCGCTGGGATTACAGGCATGCACCACCGCGCCCGGCGCGAGAGAGATGGGTGTTTTGATGGCCCCTTTTGAATATACCCAGTCTGGCAAAGGACACATGTGATAGAAGGTGCAGTGAATGTTGGCTCTGCCCTGGGGCACACCAAGTAGGTGGACGACTTTAATCAAAGCAAAGGGACAAAATGATATCCGCACATCTGTTGAAACAATCTGACATCTAATTAGAGGTTCATGTTTGAGGGGGCTTTTGAAGCCTTCGCCTCTGAGAAATTTCTGGAAAGACTGGGTTTTGACCTGTTAAAATATCCCAAGCTGCTGAGTTCATGGGATGGGTGGCCAGGCCACTTTTGGCAGACATGTTCTCTAAAAAGAAGTGAGCAGAAAGGTGTGAGGTCTTTGCTCAGTTGGATGCCCGTGTGACACCTCTTCTGCCTTTTGTTGGTATTTCTCAACTCTTGAAGAATAAGGAACACATTTCCATCTTTTGTCAGCAGAATGTGACAGCCATGGTGCAGTTCCATTGTTGTTTGTTGTTATCAGGTGCTCTGAAGTCGGGTCCAACTCATAGTCACCCTATGTACAACAGAACAAAACATTCTCTGACGCTGTGCCATGCCCAGAACTATGTCAGTACTTCTCTGCTATTCATAGGTTTTCAATGGCTGATTTGTTTCTGGATTGTTTTAGGAGAGGGTTGCCAGGTCCTTTTCCCATTTTTGTAGTGCTGGGGATTGAACCCATGGCCTCAGAGAGTCCAGAGCAGTGCTGTACCAACTTAGCTAAATCAAAAACTTGAGCTTCTGTTCCTCTCAGATAGATTTCACTCCTAGAACACTCAGAAGAAATGCCGCAAGAAAGTGGATTTGGCAAAGAAATAATAGCCCAACTGCATGCTTTGGGAGTGATTAAAAACAGTAGGCCAGTGTTGTTGTTGTTGTTAGGTGCCGTCAAGTCGGTATCCGACTCATAGCGACCCTCATAAGGTTTTCAATGGCTTACTGTTTTCGGGATTGCCTTGGGAATGGATTGCCATGCCCTTCTCCCACAGGTAATCTATAATATTTAATGGTAGAAAGAGCCCATTTGATACGTAATCCAATGCATTTTCATTGGTGTGTAAGGTTTGGGGAAAGTGTAGACGCTTCCAGTGTTAAGCTCCTTCTTGTGTTAAGATGAAATCCTATGCCTTCAGAAAACTTCAAGAATACTGATGGTCTAGTTGTTATGCCAAATAAAGGCTATCATGTTCATATGTACTGTAATTATTCTAGTTGTAATCTCAACAGTATCATCTTTGATCAGTATTATACCTGAAGTAACTTAAAAATATTATTCTCATCTTTGGAAATTACCACAAGTTCCTACATGATTAAGCATCAGAAAAATTGAATTCTTGGGTTTGCACTTGTGGGAGGAGACAGAGAAGGACATAGTTTAAACTTTAATCATTGCGAACAATTGTATTCCAAGGTGGGGTGATTTGGAAAGAATACTCCTAGGTAGTTACACTTTAACAAAATGTAAATACAGGCACTTTAAGACTCAAAATCCAGGCAATCATGTACATTGCAATGCCCCAGGAATTCTGTACTTTACCATATAATGAATCATAAGCAGCTTTCTTTCTCCTTAGAGGTTACCCAGCTATTTTCCTTTTCTTCTTTCCTTCTTCTTCTCCTCCTTGTCACATGAAATGATCTCATCTCACAACAATGATGTCTTCTTTCCAAATCAGTGTTTCTTGCAAGTCATCTCTTGCTTTGCTTTCTCTATCCCTATGGAGTCTGCAGCCATAGCACTCGCGCATCCGATCAACATCCATATGGAAATATAACTTTGCTGCCATGACACTTTTTTTTGGCATTTTGTTGTTGTTGTTAGGTGCCATCAAGTCAGGTCCAACTCATAGCAACCCTATATACAACAGAATGGAGCACTCCCCGACACTTTGCCATGCACATGATCATTTTATGTTTGAGCCCATTGTTGCAGCCACTGTGTTTCTTCCCATTTGGAGTTGTGCCACATCAGCAAAAGGAGGTCCCAGGGGCTTTACCCCATTCCCATCATTAAAGTCAACTCTACTTTGAGGAGGCAGCTATTCCTCAGTCGTTTCTTGAATGCCTTCCAGCATGGGAGGCTCATTTTCTGGCACTATATTTGACAGTGCTTCTCTGCTATTCACAGAATTTTCAAGGGCTAATTGTTTCAGGAGTGGGCTGCTAGATCCTTCTCCCTAGTCTCTCTTAGTCTGGAAGCTCAGCTGAAACCTGTCCACCATGATTGGCCCTGCTGGTATCTGAGATACTGGTGGCATAGCTTTCAGCATCATAGCAACACGCATGCCCCCACAGCATGACAAACACGTGGGGGATTTATGGGGTACAGAGTGATAATTCAGTTTATATATACAATGTGTGATTATTAAATTAGGATTGTTGAAACTTCCTTCTCCTTAATCATTTTACAGAGCATGACAAGCTTTCTTTAGAAAGATTTACAAATTTATACCTCCCCCAATAGTGTGGGAAGACTATTCTTGTGCATTCCTGCAACTCTGAGCACTGTGAGTCATTTTCCTCTTTCCCAATCATTTCAGTGATGGTCGCTATTTTGTTTTTCTTTAAATTTGCTTTTCATGATCACTAGAGATTGAATGTTTCCCTAAGTCTATTGGCTGTTTGTATGCTTCTTGTACAGATCTGACCATTTGGGGCCTTTGCCTATTTTTAAATTAGAATATTGCCTTTTTATTGTTTACTGGGAACAGTTTGTCTGCCAGCTATACACCTCATTTTTCTCAATATGATACTCATCTTTTACCATTGTTGATGTCGTTTATTGTGCCTAGGCCTTAAATTTTTATGAAATCAATCCTAGAATCATTTTATAAAAAAATTCCTATTGGGCTGGGATTTAGCTCAGTTGGTAGAACGCTGCTCTAGTCTCTGAGGTCCTGAGTTCAATTCCCAGCACCACAAACACGGGAGAAGGATGTGGCAATCCACTCCCGAGGCAATCCCCAAAACATCTGCCGTTGAAAACCCTATAAGGGTCGCTATGAGTCGGACACAACTCGACAGCACCTAACAACAACAATAAACAAAACAATATATATTAAAAATTTCCTATTGTGGAAGACTGCAAAAATGACCCGTTTTTCATTTCCTGGATCCTTTGCAATCCAGCATTGCTGCCTCTCTCATCAAGACATGGTGTCTGTTTCCTTGTTTGTGACCTGCAACTGGACAGTAGAATATGACAGAAGTAACAATGTCTACTATTTGTGAGCTCGCTCATCCTCTCTCTCTCTCTCTCTCTCTCTCTCTCTCTCTCTCTCTCTCTCTCTCTCTCCCTTTTGGTGCTAGGGATCGAACCCAAGGCCTTTTGCATGCTGGGCAGGCATTCTGTCTACGCCCCCAGCCCTGCTCTCATTTTTTAAACTCAACCTCTGCTACGTGAAAAATCCAAAGTACCTTATGGGCAGTTAAGGGACACATGGCACATTTGCCCTCACTCGTGCCACTATGTGGCATGAGTGGGTGCAGGAGACATGATGGGTTAGGTCACCCTGGGCACCCATCTCTCAGCCCACCCACTGGCTGACTGCAGCCTTGTGAGCAAGACAACCGGAGATCAGCCACACCCTGCTTAGATCAGAACTGCCCGGATACCTCCTAGGCCATGGGCTATAATAAATGATCGTAGCTTTAAAGACTTCGTTTTGGGGCAGTTTGCTATGAGGCAGTAAATAACTGAGGCACTTGTATTTCCTTCCAACACTAGGTTTTATTTTGGGATTCTTTTTTTTTTGTTCTTAACTTTTTAACCCATATAAAGTTTATTTTTATGCGTATTGTGAGGTGGGGGGGGGGTCTAGTTCTTTTTGCTAAATGTCTATCCAAATTTCCCAACACTATTTATTGAATTTCCTTGCCAGTGATTTGAATTGTCATGGTTTTCATTAGCTAAATTCTCATATACACAAGAGTTGGCTTTTGGACTCGCTAATGGGTTCCACTGATTTATTTTCTCACTTCTGTGCCATTACCACAATGTTTAATTACTCAATTTTGGAATATGACCTGGTATCTGGAGTCTTCCTCTGGAATAATGTAGGAAGCGAATTGTTAGAATTCAAGAGAAAGGCACTGTCCTAGATTCTTTCGTATTCCTCCCAGACTCTACTCAACTTGTGTGGACATGATGTGGTGACTGCCAAATGGTTTTTGAAAAGAGAACATTTGGCTTTCCAGTGTAGTGGACGCTGTGGCATTCACTGTGCTAGGGATAGAAAAAGAAGAGAGAACTCTGTGTTTTTCAACTGAACTCTCAGGGGATTCTTGTGCAAGTGATCCAGTGGCCACACTCAAAGAAAGGCTGCTTTAGAAATAATGTAAATCCTTGCTACTCAAAGTGTGTTCCACAGAACAGCAGCTGTAGCAGTATAGGGAACTGATCAGAAATGCAGACTTATGCACCATAACTTAGACCTTCTGAATCAAAAATTTTCTCTTTCTTTCTTTCTTTCTTTCTTTCTTTCTTTCTTTCTTTCTTCCTTCCTTCCTTCCTTCCTTCCTTCCTTTCTTCCTACCTTCCTTCCTTCCTTTCTTTTCTTTTCTTTCTTTTTGTAGTAATAGGGGGTTGAACCCAGGCTTCCCACATGCTAGGCATCTCCAGACCCTTTTTTACTTTTTATTTTGAGACAGGGTCTCCCTAAACTGCACAGGCTGACTCTGGCCTTGAATTCGTGATCCTCCTGTCTCAGCCTCTGGAGATTCTGGGATTATAGGCACGCACCACTGCACCCAGCTCAGAAGCTACATTTTTACAGGATCTCCAGATGACTCCTGCCTGCAGCCATAGCCCTGTGGCGTCTGATCCCTTCAGATCTCGGAAGCTAAGCAGGGTCGGACCTGGTTAGTACCTGGATGGGAGACCGCCTGGGAACACCAGGAGCTGTAGGCTTGGGAGAAGGACCCAGCAACCCACTCCCAAAAATCAATCCACCATTGAAAACCCTATGAATAGCAGAGAAGCCTGGATACAGTGTTTCAGCTGTTATATGTAGGGTCAAAAGAGTCGGATACTGACTTGATGGCACCTAACAACAACAACGGATGATTCCTGGGCATGTTAAATTTTGTGAAGCATCAGTTGAATCAGATAGAAAAAATATGTAGACTACAGATTTTAGAAAGACTTTTCTTACTGCTTTGAGGGAGAAATATCACATGCCAACCACAGTTCTACAGTTGGGGTTTCTTCTCCAGAACATGGCGATTTCTTACCGAAATCTTGTATTTTTCCTTTTCCAAAATCATCTTGGGAGGCTGCCCATTCACCAGGAAAAGAATGCAGTATTTGCAATCCAATATGATTTTCTCAACTCTACATTTTACCCATCAGGCTCATGCGATCACCAAAGTAACACATTTTCTTTGTTTGCTTTAGGCAAAATATAGGGGTCATGTTCCAAACAAATATCGCCTCCTGTCTGATGAAATCGGGAAGGTGTGTCCGGTGTCAAACAGACGGGGCAGCTCATCTCCAGGGACAGTCTCAAATCCTTGGCTGGGGAGGACATGAATATCTGTTCCAGTCCTGATCCCTCCAGTTGGCTGGTCTGACTCTGTGGGGGCGTTTCTGATACAGGACTGAGTCTTCACAGGAAGACATTGCTGTGGTCATCAAGGGAGGTTGGCCGTGGAATCCAGGACACATCCATAGGGAATAAATACACAGCTATGAAAAAGTGATTACTAACAAAAGCATGAGCTAGAAGGGCCCCCAAGCTGGCTCGGGCCCTGACTTTTTCCTCTAGTTTATTTTTATACATTGGAAATAGACTTAAGAATATTCTGAAAAGAATATTTTCATTACGTGAAATAATCTGGAAGAGAAATAGAGCCATTCAAAAAAATAAGCTGTAAGGGGGAACCTTTATGAGTAATGTACAACAAAATGCATATATGGAAATGTCACAGTGAAAAGCATGTCAGAATGAATCACATTAAGATGTACATTAAAATTTTCCAATAAAAAAAGAAAGATGGAGATTAAAGATTGAAATTAAAGGATCTGGATGGAATACTCTAATGTGAAATAAATAAGCATTATTTTCCATTAAAAATAAGCTGTAAGAGTGAATATAACAGATCATTTTCAAAGGTATTGTGAATACTTTATGGATATTTTAATTAGCTGGTAACAATTTCTTAGAAACAAAACTTGGCATTTGGCATTTTCCCCCTCTACCTCATTTCGGGGGCTGGGATTTAGCTCAGTTGGTAGAGCACTGAGCTGCAGTCTCTGAGGTCCTGAGTTCAATTCCCAGCACCGCAAAAATGGGAGAAGGAACTGGCAATCCACTCCCAAGGCAATCCGGAAACAGTCAGCCATTGAAAACCCTATGAGGGTCGCTATGAGTCGGATACCGACTCGACGGCACCTAACAACAACAACCTCATTTCGTGTTCCCCTCATGCTCACCTAGAGGGTTTTAGGGGTTGCCCTTGAGGTACAGGTGGGAGCAGAGGGAGTGGCTTGGGGCTTCTGAGAGCAGCGATATGGGAGTCTGAGACATCTGCTCACATAAATTACCTGAGCAACCCTCCCACAAACATATTCTGGACCCTGACCCCAAACAAAGCATTGCACAGCAGGACATAACTGCTGTTGCAGCCACAGGACCTTATGAGTTGGTGGCCCTCATAATGCTTAGCCCATTCATGGTCAGAGGGTGCTATTTAGAGGATCTGGGTTTTGTAAGCTTGTGCATCGCTCTTGCAAAATGTTGTTGTTGTTGTTAGGTGCCGTCGAGCCGGTATCCGACTCATAGCGACCCTCATAGGGTTTTCAATGGCTGAGTGCTTCGGGATTTCCTTGGAAGTGGATTGCCAGGTCCTTCTCCCATTCTTGCAAAATAGTTGCCTGAAATAAATGGATGAGAAGAATGATTTGGTGGGGTTCATGGTTAGAGGATTTCAGCCCATACATTCAAGGCAATCATGGTAGTGGTGGCAGACTGGGTGGCCGGGCCTGTGGCACCAAACCTCACCATTATGGCCGACCAGGAACAAAGAGAGCAACCTGAACTGGGGGGTTGAATAAAGCCTCCAAAGGTCCTAGTGACCCACCTCCACAAAACTAGGTCCCACCTCCCAAAGTTCCCTAGCCTCCCAGGACAGCACCATTAGCAGGGAGCAAATGTTCAAACCCATAACATCTGGGGGATGTTTTCCATTGAAACCATAACAGCATCCTTCTCTTTCCCACTGAAAATTTTGTATCCAATATACATCTATCATATGAACCAAATACAGCCTTTAATCTCCTCTTATGAAAAGAACCTCTTTAAAAGACCTCTTTAAACTGTTGAATGGCCTGCAGCTGTAGCACTGTGGCATCTGATCCCATCAGATCTCAGAAGCTAAGCAGGATGGGGCATGGTTAGCACTTGGATGGGAGACCCCCTGGGAACACCAGGTGCTGTAGGCTTGGGAGAAGGACCTGGCAACCCACTCCCAAAAATCAATCCGCCATTGAAAACCCTATGAATAGCAGAGAAGCACTGACAATACCATTTCACCTGTTGTACGTAGGTCGCTATGAGTCAGAACATTGGGCAAAGGAAGGGGAAGTCAAAAGGCAACAGACAAAAGCATGGCCACTGTTACAGGATGCCTCGATTGTCACTTGTGCCCAGGAATCCACAACCGCCACACTTCCCAATGTCCCTCCATCCCTGGTGATGCCTTCTGCAGCTTCAGGTTAGATGTCTTTCTGTCTTACCACCCCCCCTCCCTATCACAGATCTCTTATGGGACAGTCTTGTGCCCAGCTTTAACCTGTCCCCAAAGCCCCTGAGTGTGCATCCACACCCCTAGGGGTTATATTAAAACAGATTGCCTGGCTCCACCCACAGATTGTGGCCGTAGGGCTGGGGCAAGGCCCTAAAAGTCGAATTTCCAACAAGTTCCCAGGTGATGCTGCCTGCTGAAGATCTGTGGACTACCTGTTGACTGCTAAAAGTGGGGGCTATTCGTTGATCAAATAGTTTTCTGGGGTTCTCCTCTGTGCCACATGCTGTACAGGTGCTGGAGATAAAACAACGAAAAGAGAAATGCAATGTGTACTCCAGCTGGGTAAGTGGCTGTTAAACAAATTGTTGCATAAAGTTCCTTTATTGTGGTTTTGATAAGGAAGATTACTAGATGTCATGCCAGCAAATAACAGGGACTCAGGATATGAGGAAATGCACCCCTCAGAAGATGACATGTCAATTGAGTTCTAAAGGAAATATTTATATTTTTCACTCACTCATTCATTCATTCATTCACAATGTTCCTGCAAGCAAATAAATTTTCTACATTGAAAATGTCTTTGGGAAAGATCCTTAAGCTTTAAAAAGAGCATGTCCAGGGGGTGCTTCTTGGCAATGGATGGATAATCTGGACACAACTTTCATCAGGAACCATTTTTAGTTCCAGCTGAGATGGTTTTAAAGAAAGAGGTGAAAGAGGATGCCTATGAGGATGAGCTGAGAAGGCTACAGGGCTGGAGATGCTACCATGTGAGTCCAACAAGATCTGCATTGCTCACTTCTGTGCCACACTAGAGCCAAAGGCCAAACCTACAGGAAGAAACCCCAGAAGTAGACTTGAGTGGGCTTCCCATTTCACACTGGGAGAAACTGCATCTCAGGGCTCACCTTGCCCAATTAAGCACTGTGCTGGACTCCAGCCCTGCCTGACAGCTTCCTCAGGAGAGGACATGCCACCAGAGGCATGGCACATGAGAAACTGCAAGGGCTTGGAGGGAGGCTGGTAGGGCCTATGAGGCCACCAAAAAGGCGGGGCCAGTGAGAGGGTGAAGCCAGTTAGGTGAAGCTAGTGAGAGTGTGGGTTCTGTGAGAAGAGGGGTCCTGGGAGAATGTGGGGACTCCAGAAGGTGGGTCCTATGAGAAGGTGGGTGCTATTAGAAGGTACCCTAGACCTCTAGATGGTGGGGTCCTCTAGAGGTGGGGGCCTCTAGAAGGTGGGTTCTATTAGAAGCTGGGTCCTGTGAGAAGATGGGCCCTCCAGAAGGTGGTCATATGAGAAGGTGGGTCCTATTAGAAGGTAGGACCCCTAGAAGATGGAGACTGTTAGAAGTTGGGTCTTCTAGAAGGTGGTCCTGAGGAAAGTGAGGCCTCTAGAAGATGGAACCTGTGAGAAAGTGGGGCCTCTAGAAAGTGGGGTCTATGAGAAGGTGGGGTCTGTTGGAAAATGGGGACTGTAGAAGGCGGGGTCTATTAGAAGGTGGGTCCTGTGAGAAAGCAGGGTCTGTGAAAAAGTGGAGCCATTAGAAGGTGGAGCCAGGAAGCACTGTATCTCAAAATGTGTGGAGAACAGCTGAAGACTTTTGAAACATGAATGCAACTTTATTGGCGAGGATGTGAGATCTGAGGCAAGGCACCTAGTGTTTTCTGTGTTACTTGGAGAAGACGATGTCTTTTCCACTTACTGAAGAACCTGCACATTCCGAAGTGAGACGAGCAGTGGTAGACAGTCATGGACGGCCACATGTGGATTTTAGCCTCTGCCCTGTGGCTGCAGAGTAAGCACCATCGCCCACCATCAAGTGCCCTTTCAGGTGCCATTTCTTCACCACAGACAGAAAATGTTTAATGAAATGTATTATAAGATCTTTCCCAATCCTAATATATTCTTGGCCTGAGGTAAGTTTATAAAATATATTTATTTTTCATTGTGACACACTTTGTAACTTTTGCTCTTCAGTGAAGCAATCGGGCCAGACGGCTGCACAGGAAAAATGATGTTTAAGAATACATTTACATTTTATGGATAAAGTGATTTTTTTCCCCTTTTCCTGGTTCTTTTTTTTTTTTTTTCCTGGTGTGACCTGCAATGTGAACACAGAATGGATACACATTTACATTTATTTCTTGGCGGTTTTTTTTTTTTTTTTTTTTTTTTTGCGGTACTAGGAGTTGAACCCAGGGCCCCACGCTTGCATGCTCTGCAAGTGCTGGACCACTGAGCTGCATGCCTGGCACATTTTTTTTTACTTTTTGAGACAGGGTCTCCCTAAGTTACGCAGGCTGCCTCTGGTCTTGAACTTGTGATTCTCCTGCCTCCGCCTCCCGAGCCGCTGGGATTACAGGCATGGGCCACCACACCCAGCCTTTCTTGGGTTTTCTAAACATCTCAAATACACCAGTGCCCAGAACGCTTGCTGATAACTAACTCGAGGTGGGCAGAGCAGGGGGCTGCAAACTTTCACACCCCTGACAAGACAGGCTGAGCTTTCTGTTTTTGTCACGGCCATCAGTGTTGTGACCTCAGCTTCACATGTGCAGTACTTCTACCCACCCTCCCTACCCTCTACTGGGCATCCAAATATGGTTAGAGATCTTCAAAGGATCTGGAAGAGTCCAGGCTGGTGTTCAGACAGCCTCATTTGCTCGGGGCTAACACATGGGCCATTTCGTTTCTATTAGGGAGATAGTTTAAGCTCCCTTGGCAAACCGAGTTAATGACTAACTGGGTTAAGTGACTCAGATAAAATCCCCACATCCTGACTGTGGTCAACTCAGCGGTGCCTTTCTGAAGATATGTTTGATTTTAAAATGGTACCTTTAGACCTTTGACTACCTTTCTCTCAAAGTTTGAATCATCTTTTGTTCCGGAGGGAAATAAGGAGCAAATATAGCAGGATTTCCCCGCTTTGAGGGGACCGGGAGTCCGTAGAAAGTATTATCAATGATACACTGATTGAGCTGAATTCAGCATCCCAGACCCCCTCATCTCCAGCCACCTCTGCACCAGCCGCCCATGCTGCCTCTGAGGATGGGAGAAGGAGGCAAGGGAGGCTGCCTTCCTGGGGCTTCCATTGACCCCAGAGGGTTTTGAAGCTGGGATGACCGTTCAGATCCCCAGGTATGGGCAAAGGCTCAAGCTCTGTTCTCCCCCATCTATCAGCCACGGGCTGCTGGCCTCTGCAGGAAGGAGGCATGGCCTCTAGGCAGTTGGCAGCCGAGGGCTCTGCACACTGCGCTGGGGCAGCCAGTGACAAGTCCTTCTTCCTGCATAGTTCTACCCCAGTGGACTGGAAACAAGTGCAGAGTCCTACTAGGCTGGGAGAGGTGTGACCTGCTACGGGTACCTTCTGGCGGACGTGCAGGTACAAAGTCATCTTCAGTGGGGTGCTTTTGGGGTTTTTTTGCAGATGCTCACAGAAGACTTCTGGATGCCATTTGATGAGCTGGCAGTGCCTCACAGGCACCCCATGAAGGCTTGAGATTTTGGGGTTCTCCCCTCTGTGGGATACCATGTCCTTCCAGGTGCTCCTTTTGGATGGAAATTCTTTGATGATGTTTAGCCACATAATATCTCCAGAGTCCATGACCTGTTCTTTGGGAAAAGATGGCTTTGCCTCAGTCTTGGTGACAAATTATCCTGATTTGCCCAGTGCCATCCTGGTTTTGGCACAGAAGATCTCACCTCCCAGGAGACCCTTCAGTCCTGGACAAATGGGATGACTTGTCCTCCTCAAACATACAGACCCAAAGCAGCCACATCTCTGTCAGCTCATTCTGACTCCAAGAGGTAACCATCTGTATCTCTTCCTACTATATGTTCGGTGACATAAAGCTGGGACCTTGAAATTGACCAGGGTGAGAATATTTATACCGCAGAAATTGTCAAACTGTGCAAATCAGAGCTTTCTTTTTGGAAAGTCAGTTGCTAAACATTTACCAGCACAAAAATGTCTCCTAAAAGCTTAAACTTATGTCCATTTATGATATACTTATTCATTTCAAAGTTACTTTTCACATATGCAGGCCCAGTGTCTCAAGTATATTACATAAACTGCTTCAGGGGGTGGACTGTATTTCTCTCCCTCCTTATCATCTTGAGAGACCCAGGGCTGTAGAAGCAGAAGGCATCTGTGAGCACTTGGTTGGTAGGTGATGATGTATAAAATCCACCCTGATTCCTCTTATGACATCCTGAGTATTTACTAAGATTTAATCAGTTCTAACTCTTCTCCCCTGCAGCCCTAGCTGTGGCATCCGATCCCATCAGATTTCAGAAGCTAAGCAGGGTCAGGCCTGGTTAGTACTTAGATGGGAGACCACCTGGGAATACTAAGTGCTGTAGGCTTGGGAGAAGGACCCAGCAACACACTCCCAAAAATCAATCTGCCATTGAAAACCCTATGAATAGCAGAGAAGCACTGACAATAGTATTTTGCCTGTTGTACATAGGGTTGCTATGAGTCAGTACCGACTTGATGGCACCTAACAACTCTTTCCCCCGCACTATGCTATTTGAGCCTAAAATTGGGTGGGTTAAAACCAAACTTCCCATCCTTTAACTCCTCTAACCGCCTCTCTCCACTGTTAGCTTGCCCAGCCATGACATCCTTCAGCTTTTCAGGCCTGGAGTTAGTTTTATCTCTATGTCTTCTCTCACCACCTGAATTAGTTTTCTATGACCAGGTCCAGCGAGACATTTTCTTTTCTTTGAACGTAGTTTAGAAGCCTCTAGGGCACGACATCCTTTCTGTTCACTTGTTCAAGGACATCTGAGGGCTGAAAGCCCAGAGAGACTCAGGACAGAAACATCTTGCCAGGGCCTTTGAGGCTATGAACAACCACAGCAGGACTGGAAAATGTGCTCACATGCAGAAGGGCCCCTTCTAGACTGACCGACAAAAAGGTTTCAGGTCAATGTTTATCTGTCTGGAAACAACAGGGAAACAGGAAACATTCCGTGCTGTCAAGGAGCTGTGCCGCCATTTTGGAAGCTGGAGCACTCCTGACGTTTAACCGAAGAGTGCCTTTGAGGATGTACCTGGATTGGGCTGGGACGTCTTGAAGGTGCCCTTTCCTTTCCCTGAGTCCCTGGGTAGATGGAAAGGGTAGCTATGGTTTACTTGTTTCTCATGTAGCTACCCAATTTGAAATTAAGTTGTGTGGCTACAAACAAATGCATACTTTGGCTCACTCTGTGAAACATCTGAGGCTCGGTTTTGTTATTAAACAGGGGAGGAAATGCACGAGTGTAGACCCGCCTTTTGAATTTCCCTGATTTATTAACATCACGTGTTGTAGGCCAAAAGACCTCAAAACAAATGAACAAACAAGCAGACAAACAAAAAAGGTGTCATGGACACCCAAGGTGTCCATTTTATTTAGTTTTATTGTTTTGTTTTTGAGACAGGGTTTCACCATGTAGCCCAGGCTAGCCTTGAACTCTCGGTGATCTTCCTGCCTCAGCCTCCTGAGTGTTGGGATTACAGGCACATGCCACCACAGCTGGCCAAGGTGCCTATTTTAATGGCTCAGTTTCTACACAAGAGCATTCCAAAGCAAAACAATGGAAGTCCTTTATTTGGGAGGAATAGTTTAGAGAAGGAAAAGAAAGGAATTTGTGTTTATTATACTTATCAAAGGGCTGGGATTTAGCTCAGTTGGTAGAGCGCTGCTCTGCAGTCTCTGAGGTCCCGAGTTCGATTACCAGCACCCCAAAAATGGGAGAAGGACATGGCAACCCACTCCCAAGGCTATCCCGAGACAGTCAGACATTGAGAACCCTATGAGGGTCGCTATGAGTGGGACTCGACTCAACGGCACCTAACAACAACATATTCATCAAAATAGCCATTGAAAACCCTATAAATAGCAGAGAAACACTAATAATACTGTTTTACCTATTATACATGGGGTCACTATGAGTCACTCACTGACTCCATGGCACCTGACAATAATAACATCAAATATGACTCTCTTTGCTACATGTTTCAAATGAATGGTTTCATCTAATAGTCAGTATAATTTTTTTAAAAAGAAAATGTGTAGATAAGGAAACCACAACTCAGTTTGTTCTAGAAATTTGCTCAAGATGACATAGTAGCAGAGCAGGTCGTATAAAGGAAGTGCAGAGCAGAACTTTGTGAAAATCATTTTAAGAGCACATGAGTATACTTGGGGCTTTTTGGCCATTTTATTTTTCTTTTTTATTCTTCTTTCTTTTTTCTTCTTTTTTAATGGTTAACAGTGATGAAGCCATTGTTGGTGGTGTTAAACAATTTTTTCCTAGAGGGTTTTTAAATTTTTAATGATTCTCTTCTGTATCAATCACGGTTCTATCAGAGAAACGGGACCAATAGGAGCTGGCTTGATCAACTGATAAGTGATAGAACCGTAGGTAAGTAGATAGAACAGCAGATAGGTAGATGAACAGATAGATTGGTGGATGGGTTTCAAGGACTTGCCTTATGTGAGTAGTAGCTGCTGCTGCAGTCCACAGGTAGAATTTCTTCTCAAAGAAACCTCAGTTTTTCTCATTAGGCTGATTAGAAAACTGATTGGAAAAGGACAAACCTATTGGAAAAAGATCACCCACATTATCAAGGATGATATTCTTTACTTAGAGTCAATTGATTGTAGATGTTAACCAACACTACAAAATACCTTCACTGCAACCCTAACTTAGTAATGGACCGAATAACTTGCCACTGTAGCCTAGCTGAATTACCACCTAAAACTAACAGCAAACCTCCCACACTCCCATAATTCTCTTTTATAATGTTAGAATAATCCTGACTGGGAAATCAAAGACAGTCATGGTCTTTTCTTTCGTTTTTCTTTTCTTCCTTTTTCTTTTTCTTTTTTTATTTGGTAGTCCTGGGGGCTTGAACCCAGGGCCTCTTGCATGCTAGCCAATGGCTCCACCACTGAGCTGGCTGCACCAGCGCCTTATCTTCTATTTTAAAACAGAGTCTCACTAAGTTACACAGGCTGCCTTTGGCCTTGAACACACAATCCTCCTGCCTCACCATCTCTAGTTGCTGGGATTATAGGTGTGCACCATGGCGACTGGTTGGCACGCTCTTTTCTGATGTCATGGGTCAGGAATGATGTCTACCTTCTTGCCACTCCCTGTGAAGGATGTTCCCTAGGTGTGGCTCAGCTGAGCTTTGTGGCCAGTGACCTCCACTAGTTCTGGGCAACTTGTCTTGGGTGTTTTAAGAGAGGGCTTGAAGACCCCCTGGTATTTTATTCCCACTGTTTCTAGGTGTTTGACTTGGTTCACAAATGAGTCAACACTTCTTTCAGTTTTCAGTGATTGACTCCTTTGGGATCCTTGTGGGAAATGTTGGTTGATCTAAAGATCATTGTTTTGCTCCTACACTGCCTTCCTTTGGTAAACACTTGCTAATGAATATGCTGTAAAAAGCCTTGATTTTGTGGGGCCTCATGCTCCATTGACCTTCAGGAGCTCCCCAGGAGTTAAAGCGGGTCACTGATTTAATACACTGGCCGTGTGGTCCTGAGAACATTGGTCACGTTAATAAGCAGTCTTGTCCAATCTTATAACATCGTGTTTTCTGCTTGCTCATAAACTTTCAAAATATTTCCTAATGATGGTTACTTTTGAGAAACATCTGTGACAAGGATTTAGTCAATGAATAATTCTCTCTAACAAATTGCTGCCATTCTAAAAGTGCATGTGCCTACCGGTGTATTTACCAGGAAAACAATACTTTATCGTTCCTATTTTATTTTATTTTATTTTATTAGTATCTGGAGGTTGAACCCAGAGCCTCACACCTGCTAGGCAAGTGCTCCACCACTGAGCTGAACTCCCAGCCCCTTTTCTAGTTTTTATTTTAAGACTTGACCTTGCTAAGTTGCACAGGCTTCTTTTGGCCTTTATCTTGCAATCCTCCTGCCTCAGCCTCTTGGGTCACTGGGATTGTAGGCATGTGCCATGGAGTCTGGCTTATTTTGGGGTTTTAATGTTTATCCTTTTTATCTTTCCTACCTTGATCTCTTTCTTTTCATCCCTACGTTGTCTTAGCAGGCCCGCTCCAGTGCTTCAGTGATTAAACATTGTAGGTTTTTCAAGTATGACCATATTTACTCACCATGTTCCCTGTGGTCATCAGACTTTTCACTAAACATTTTTCCTGTGGTTCTACCCTGTGATGATCTGCTCTCATTTATCAAACATTATCTGCTCCTTTAAATTAGTCATAGCAATAACTGATGGGTTGTGATGAAACATGCCAGGTGAGGCCACAAGTTATTGTTCAATTGGTCTCCTACCTGTCAGATGTGAGATGAGGCAAATCATTTAGCACTGAAAAAGAGATTTGGTTTCTGTCCCCAGGACTAACCCATCCAACCAGTCCTTCTTTTATATCCACTCCTGGTCAGGTTCTTATTGTTTAGAATCTTAACAGAGACAAGATGAAAGAATGGAAACTTGGGCTGATATAAAAAATAAAGGCTTAGAAATCATATCAAGGGCCATTATAATGCAGGCACTTTATAATCCCTCCATTTGCTCTGCTTAAAGTAAGAAAGACCATATGGAGAACAGTAGGAGCTTGAAAATTTCTGACAAGTGATGCTTTCTTGTTACACTAGGAAATTACTTTATGAAACTTAACTAACTTTTAAGAGTACATCTAAATAAAAGGAAAAAGAAAACAAGCTAAGAATGGTGTCAATATAAATGGTCTAGAAAATGCATGCAATTGTTCTGACAAGATAAAAACAAAGATCACTACAGGAAAAGTTTCTATCCTAAACAGAACTGGAACCCAAGGACATATAGAAAAATATTATCAAGTAAAAGATAGAGAAGAAGATGGGGAGGGTGGGGTGGGGAGCATAGAAGAGGGTAAGGGGGAACCTATATGAATAATGTACATCAAAATGCATATATGGAAATGTCACAATGAAAAGCATGTCAGAATGAATCACATTAAGGTATACATTAAGAATTTCCAATAAAAAAGTACATCTAATAACAATAGAATAGCATTTATTCATTATTTGGCATCAGACTCTGTGCTAATGCTTTACATACATTCACCCATTAAGTCTTCACGAAACTCTTAGTCCCCATGAGTGCACCACTTCCCAGATGGGAAAGTATAACATAAAAAGGTTAAGTTGCTCACAGTCATACAATTAATAGGTTGTAGAGCCATGCTATAAAAGTCTTTCAAATAATATAACTCTGGCTAACTTTTGCATAAAACTCCAAAGACATAGAACTTTTCTTACACACATTTCCATATTACTTCTCCCATTAGACAGAAAGATTTTATTTTGTACTTCATGAGGTGTTATGGAAGATGCTGATTGTATCTTTAGTTGTTCTCTATTGCATATTAGAAGCTTCTGGTGGGCAGAAGGGGACTGTGCTTCCTCAAAGTAATTGTTGTTGTGTGCCATTGAGTCATGTCCAACTCATAGCGACCCTCATAGAGTTTTCAATGGCTGATTGTTTCGAGATTGCCTCAGGAGTGGGTTGCCAAGTCCTTCTCCCACTTTTGCAGTGCTGGGAATTGAACTTGGGACCTCAAAGATTGCAGAGCAGCTCTCTACCAACTGAGCTAGATCCCAGACATCCTCAAAGTAAAGTTGACATTAATGATGGGAATGGAGTAAAGCCCTTAGGACCTCCTTTTGCTGATGTGTCACTGACTCAAAATGAGAAGAAACATAGTGGCTGCAACAATGTGCTCAAACATAAAGAGATTGTGTGCACAGCACAGTGCTGGGTAGTATTTTGTTCTGTTGTACATAGGGGCACTAGGAGTTTGATCTGACTCAATAGCACCCAACAACAACAAAAAGGTGCTTTGGAGGCAAGTAGACTTCTGGGTGAATTTGAAGATGCTTCTAGGTTTGGCACTATATTAAGTATTGTTCTCAAGACTATAGTTGCCTCTGAGTGAAAGGAAGGGAATTACGTTTCATAAACACCCTAACATTGAGTGTTTAACTTTTACTCAAACTAATATGAGGTATATTTTATACAGAAGACAACTAAAGCTGAAAAATGACACGAATTTCCCGTGATCGCGAAATAAGAGGCAGAAGGGCTGGAGTTAATGTGTAGCCAATCTGCTGCCTAGTGCTCACCACACCGTTTCCTGTTCTTGGGCACTAGGCTTGCAGGCTCAGTTGATCTTACAACTTGGGGCCCGCCATGTGACTAAACTCTGGCCTGTGCAGAAGAACCCCGCAGGCCTGGCTCTTAACATCACTCTGCTCAGACCCTCGTCTTCCATCATCTTTCCATGGCAAAGCTGAAGGGCATGAGTTCCACATGATTGTCCTGTATCAGGGGTCCCCAACCCCTGGGCCATGGACCTCACTGGGCCACGCATCAAGGAGGTAAGTAGCGGATGAGCCAGTGAAGCTGCTCCCCATTTTACAACACACGTCATGCACTTGAATCATCCCCAAACCATGCCCTCTTCCATTCCACAGAAAAACCGTCTTTCATGAAAACGATTCCTAACGCAAAGTTGTGGACCACTGTCCTAGATGATAGCGAGTAGCTGTCAGAGCTGCCTTAGACTGTTGTTGTTGTTAGGTGCCGTCAAGTCGGTATCCGACTCATAGCGACCCTCATAGGGTTTTCAATGGTTGACTGTTTCGGGATTGCCTTGGGAGTGGATTGCCAGGCCCTTCTCCCATATTTGCAGCGCTGGGAATTGAACTCAGGACCTCAGAGACTGCAGCGCAGTGCTCTACCAACTGAGCTAAATCCCAGCCCTCAGCCTTAGACTAAAAGGTAAGAAATGAATGTTATTTGGGTTAAACTACTAAGATCTCACAATGTATTTGTTACTGTAGTGTATTTGTCACTGCAGCGTAGCCTCGTTTGTCCTGATGAAATCTGTACCCCTATCTATTTCCTGGGGGAAGGACCTGGCAATCCACTCCCAAGACAATCCCAAAACAGTCAGCCATTGAAAACCCTTTGAGGGTCGCTATGAGTCGGATACCGACTCGACGGCACCTAACAACAACAAGATCTATTTCCTACAGCAGTTGGCTACCTCTGAAGCTAAAACATTTCTGTTTTATATTCTACAACACCAAGGACAATGTTAAGTTTATAACAGTCTTTCCCCTCAAAAATCATTGAGCATTGATGTGGTTTAGAAGGATGACAAAAATTCCAAGTTGAAGGAGGAAGAGATGGAAAACTCACTCCCCCGGGGGCAGTTGAAGCAACTCCAAGAGAACCACGTTAAGTAATTTTTAACTTCAGTTTCCTACTCCCACCTTCTATCCCTAATTCTTTTGCTCAACTTGCTAATGTTATTTTGCTAAACCCTCGGAAGACCAGGGTTTTGATTTTAGCAAACAAAATGCAAAAAATGTAAGAAAAGGTTAACGATTATTTATAAATAAGTTCCTGTTGCCAAATGCTCAGCGTTGAGCTCATGTAGGGCGAATTAGATACATTCCTGAATAAGCAAAGCCAGCTCGAGGCCCTTGCCAAGCCAGAGGCTCTGATGCACACATGGCCTGGACACGAAAACAGGAAATCGAAGAGAGAGGCTTAGGTTAGGGCCAGTGGAAGCAACGAAGACAAACAAAGACAGCTTCCCTAGCCCGGATTCCTTCAGTTTATTATTTTGGAAAATGTCCTCTGAGCCTTGTGTTTTCTCTTTGGTTGTGTGCGTGTGGCAGAGGTATCGGTGGTTCTCAATGTTTATTCGCTCCCATTAATACTACGGTCTGGCTCCTGGGATCTGAGAGAAAGGGACGTCCTTGTATTCCAGCATAGGCTCCTAGCGGGAGGGTAAGGGGAGGGGAAAGGCAGCCCTCTTCTTCTCCCCTTTATTCATTCAGCCTGGAAGGTAGGCAGAATGGATGCTGCTTATCTTGGACCATGGGAATGAGGACCAGCCCCTTGAGCTGGTGGAACAGGAAGGTGAGGGTACCTGGACCCAAAGGCTCCCAGAGCTGTGGGGAAACCCTGAACTCCTCCACCCCTAGGCTTTTCATAGGAGACACATGTCTCTATACTTTTCTACCATGTATAAGCCACTATGACTTATGGCTATGACTACCATGTATAAGCCACTAGGATATTGAAGTCAGGGGCAAGTTGGGTCTAACTAACGCGGTGTGCAGACTTCTACCTTGGCTCAATGTCTTGTGTATTGTCTAAAATGCACACGCTTCATTTATAATGCAGACCCAGGCAAATGATGATGCATGTCAATCTGTGGTTCATATTTAAAAAAAAAAAGTTAAAGTGCTAGGACCTTTGTGTTGGGCATCTGTTCATGGAATATTTGCACCTGGAAAGGTGTAAATATATGTCAAATACATAGCCCTTCATGGCAGTGCACAGTTTAAGCCCCGATCAAAATTTAAAAAGAAGTAAGGTTTGTGTTATGCTAAAAAACACATTGTAATTTTGGAACTATTTAAACAAAAGTCTCTTTGCTCTCAGCATTATTTGGTCGATTTCATTATTCTGAGGTTAATGCATTCAAGACAAAAGATGAATGAATCAAAGGGTATCTGGGAGTTTCCAAATACAAACTCACATCACACACACACACACACACACACACACACACACACACACACGATTTATTGTATTAGAGTCATGTGCTTTCCTGGTTGAATAGTTTCAATTCCGATGGAAGGAAAAAGAAAAATGTTCAGGCATTTGACAACTTTACTTTACAAATTCTGAATGACAAATGATACCAGCACATGTCTTTGAGCTTCCTGTAATGGGACAGCAGCCACATGTTTTGTGAAAGAATAAATGTGGACATGTCAGCCTGGGTTTTTCCTCCTTCCACCAGAAACAGAGTCAAATAAAAAAAAATCAATAACCATTCCTTAAATGGCTACCAGTGTTAGCTCTACACAAACCTCTGGTGACATGCAGATCAATGAGACCTGGCCTGCACATCAAGACATGGGCATTAATCAGGCCCGGTAACGTGCACCATGTAATCCCAGCTACTCCGGAGGATGGGGCAAGAGGATCTCGAGGTCGAGGGCAGAGGTGGCCTGCTTAAGTTAGGGAGACCCTGTCTCAAGATAAAAAATTTAAAAAGGGGCTGAGAGTGCAACTCAGTGGTAAAGCACTTGCCTAGTATGTGTGAGGCCCTGGGTTCAACCCCCCAGTACTGAAAAACAGAAGTACACAGCCCTCCCTGGCATGAGAGGAGATAGCTAGTAAGTCTTGCAGGGTGGATAGACTTTCTTCAGGCATAGCAAGCAGAGGAGATATTCCAGGGAAGAAATAACAAGGGCAAAGTAGAAAAAGGCTAAAAGAGCACACTATTCTGAGAATTATGGTGGTTGGAACACAGCCATGACTTCAGCAGCCAACACTCTGACAGTCATGAGAATGAGTGCTTCTGTCCTGGGGGTGGGACGCGGACAGCGCACGACAGCATGCAAGTCATTGCCAATGAAGCCGTGGCCGAGGAGGAATTCACTACTGCTTCTTCATGTTTGCCTTTCTAAAGTTAGTTCCTAGTGTTACACATTTCAACATGGAAGATTCATTCAATCTTATGCTTGATATTTGCCTTTCATTTTTTTATTAGTATTTTAACTGGAAATATTTATGAGGTTGTTGTTGGGTGCCATTGAATCAGGTCCGGCTCAGGGCAACCCTATGTATAGCAGAATGAAACACTGTTCAACACTGTGTCATGCACATGACCTGTTTATGTTTGAGCCCAATGTTGCAGCCACTATGTTTCTTCTCATTTTGAGTCATTACCACAGCAGCAAAAGGAGGTCCCAAGGGCTTTACTCCATTCCTGACATTAAGGTCGACTCTACTTTCAGGAAGCAACTCTTCTCCAGTCGTCTCTTGAATGCCTTCTGGCATGGGGGACTTATTTTCAGGCACTATTATTTGACAGTGCTTCTCTGCTATTCATAGGGTTTGCAATGGCTAATTGTTTTAGAAGTAGGCTGTCAGTTCCTTCTCCTGAGTTGCTCTTATTCTGGAAGCTCAGCTAAAACCTGTCCACAATGGGTGGCCCTGCTGGTATCTGAAATACTGGTGGCATAGCTTTGAGAATCACAGAAATATGCAAACCCCCACAACACAACAAGCTGACAGATATAAGGTGGATTTATGGGGTACAGAGTGATGATTCAGTTTCCACATACAGTGTGCAACTATTGAATTAGGATTATTGACACTTCCTTCTCCTTAAACATTTTACAAAACAATTTTTGAGTAATATAATGATAATTGAACTTTAGAAAGTATAGAATGATTTTTTAAAAATTCCACACAGTGTAGTGAGATTCGTTACGGGATTCTTGTAGAATTGCATCCTATATTTTGCACTTGTTCTCTTCGTCGTTACCCCTCTGTTGTTCCCTCTCTCAACCTTCCCATCCTCTTCCCACTAGTCCCTCTGCCCTTATGCCCTTCACTTTTGTCCCTACCCTTGTTGTTGTTAGGTCTTGTCGAGTTCAATCCGACTCACAGCACCCTATGTACAGCGGAACGAAACACTCCCCGATTCTGTGCCAGGCACACGATCTTATTTATGTTTAAGTCCATTGTTGCAGACACTGTGTCAATCCATCCAGAGGAAGGTTTTCCTTTTTTTCATTGACCTGGCACTCTCCCAAACATGATGTCCTTCTCAAGGGATTGGTCCCTCCTGACTACATGTCCAGAATAAGTAAGACTCAGTCTAGCCATCCTTGCTTCCAAGGAGCACTCTAGTCACACTTCTTCTAGAACAGATTTATTGGTTCTTTTTACAGTCCATGGTATATTCAATAATTGTCTCTAGCACCATAATTCAAAAGCATCAATTCTTCTCCTGTCTCCCTTGTTCAATGTCCAGCTTTCACAACCATATGATGTGACTGAAAATATGGTATGAGTCAGGCACACTTTCATCTTCAATGTGACATCTTTACTTTTCAATACTTTAAGGAGATCTTTTGCCACAGCTTTTCCTAAAGCAATGTGTCTTTTGATTTCTTGACTGCTGCTTCCGTGGGTGTTGATTGTAGAACCAAGTAAAGCAAAATTGTGGACAACCTCAATCTTTTCTCCATTTATTTTGAAGTTGCCTACTGACCCAGTTGTGAGGACTCCGTACTGAAGGCTATGTTCTTTGACCTTCATCAGTAAATATTTCGAATACTCTTCACTTTCAGCAAGCAGAGTTGTGTCCTCTGCATAATGCAGGTTGTTAATGAGTCTTCCTTCCATCCTGATGCCACGTTCTTCTTCATAAAGTCCAGGTTCTTGGATTATTTGCATAGCAAAGAGATAGAAGAGGTACAGTGAAAGGATACAGCCCTGACACACACGTTTCTTGACTTTAAACCAGGCAGTGTTTCCTTGTTCTCTTTGAACTGCCTCCTGATCCATGTATAAATTCCTCATGAGTACAATTAAAGGCTCTGATATTCCCATTATTTGCAATGTTATTCATAACTTATTATGATCCACACAGTCAAATGCCTTTGCACAGTCAATAAAAAAGATATTTTTCTTGTATTCTCTGCTTTTGGCTAATATCCACCTGACAACAGCAATGATGTCTCTGTTTCCACACCTTCTTCTGAATCTGGCCTGATTTTTCCAGCAGTTTCCTGTCTATATACTACTGGAGTCACTTTTGAATGATCTTTAGTAAAAATTTGCTTGCATGTGATATTAATGATATTGTTCAATAGTTTCTGCATTAAGTTGGATCACCGTTTTGGGGAATAGGCACAAATATGAATCTCTTCCATTCAGTTGGCCAGATAGCTGTCTTCCAAATCTTTTTGCATAAACAAGTTAACACCTCCAGTGCTGCATCTGTTTGGTGAAACATCTCTATTGGTATTCTACCAGTTCCTGGAGCCTTGTATTTCAACAATTCCTTCAAGGCAGCTTCTACTTCATCCTTCAATACCATCCGTTCCTGATCACATACAACCTCTTGAAATGGTTCCTGATCATATGTAACCTCTTGAAAAAAATTCTTTTTTGTACAATGACTGTGTATATTCCTTCCATCCCTCTTCATGTTTCCTGCATCATTTAATATTTTCCCTGTAGAATCTTTCACTACTGCCACTCACAGCTTGAAGATTTTCTTCAAATCCTTAAGCTTGAGAAAAAAAGAGTGTTCTTCCCTTTTGGTTTTCTGCTTCCAGCTCTTTGCACATGTCATTATAATATTTGCTTTTGTATTCTCAAGCTGCCTTTTGAAATCTTCTGTTTTGTTCTTTAATCTCATCATGTCTTCCTTTTACTTTAGCTGCTTGACATTTTAAGGGCAAGTTTCGGAGTCTCTTTTGACATGTAATTTGGTCATTTCTTTTTCTCCTGTCTTTTTAATAACCTTTTGCTTTCCTCATGAATGATGTCTTTGATGTCATGCCACAACTTGTCTGGTCTTCTATCATTTGTGTCTAATGCATTAAACCCATTCTTGAGGTGGTCTCTAAATTCAGGTGGGATATGCTCAAGATCCATACCTTGGCTCTTGTACATTTGCTCTAATTTTCTTCAATTTCAGTTTGAATTTGCATGTGAGCAGTTGATGGTCTGATCCATAATCAGTACCTGGTTTCATTCTGATATTTGATATGGAGCTTTTCCATTGTTTCTTTCCACAAATGTAGTCAGTTTTGTTCCTGTATGTTCCATCTGGTGAAGTCCATGTGTATAATCACCATCTATGTTAGTGAAAAAATGCCTTTACTATGAAAAGGTCATTGGTCTGACAAAATTCTATCATGTGATATCCAGCACCGTTTCTGTCACCAAAGCCATATTTTCTGACTACTGAGCCTTCTTCTTTGTTTCCAACTTTTGCATTCCAGTCATTAGTAATTATCAGTACATCATGATTGCATGTTTGATCTATTTCAAATTATAGAAGCTGGGGGAATCTTCCCTATCTTCATTTGTGGCTTTAGTGGCGAGAGAGAAATTTGAATAAGTCATATTAACTGACCTTTGTAGGCGTATGGATATTATTCTATCACTGACAGCATTGTATTTCAGGACAGATCTTGAGATGTCTTTTTTGATGATTAATGCAACCCCATTTCTCTTTAGTTTATCATTCCCAGCATAGTAGACCATGTGGTTATCTGACTCAAAATGGCCCATGCTGGTCCATTTTAGCTCATTGATGCCTAGAATGCCTGCAGTTGTACCACTGTGACATCTGATCTTGTCAGATCAGGAACCTAAGCAAGGTCGGGCCTGGTTAGTACTTGGATGGGAGACCGCCTGGGAATACCACGTGCTATAGGCTTGGCAGAAGGATGTAATAACCCACTCCCAAAAAACAATCAGCCTTTGAAAACCCTATGAATTGCAAAGAAGCACAACAATAGTGTTTCACCTGTTGTAAACAGGGTCGCTATGAGTCAGACACCAACTCAATGGCACCTAACAACAACAACAAAAATAGTTTTATTCCATGTTCTAATTATTAATGGATGTTTACAGTTGTTTCTCCTCATTTTGAGTCATGCCACTTCAGGAAATCGAAGTCCCGGGGCTTTACTCCATTTCTGTCATCATGGTAGACTCTACTTTGAAGAGGCAACTCTTCCCCAGTAGTCTTTTGAGTGCCTTCCTACCTGGGGGGCTCACTTTCTAGCACTATATCTGACACTGTTTCTCTGCTATTCATAGGGTTTTCAATGGCTAGTTTTTTTGTGAATGGATTGCCACATCCTCCTTCTTTGTCTGTCTTAATCTGGAAGCTCAGCTGAAACCTGTCCACCATGGGTGGCCCTGCTATATCTGAGGTACCAGTGGCATAGCTTTCAGCCTCATAGCAACACGCAAGCCCTCACAGTACAGCAAACTGACAGACATGTGGGGGACTCTGCATTTAGTCCTAACAAATCCTAGGTGCATTCACCTTGGAGCTGAACCCTGGATATAGCATTGCAGGGCACTCTAGCCCTTGCCCCTTCTTTCCATACCCTCCTTCTTTATTGACCTCCTTTACATGTCACCACTCCCTCCTCACTCCCCTCCTCATTTATTGACCATGGACCGTTGCTGTTTTCTCTTTATCAGGAAGAGTTATATAAATGCAGTTTCCAGACAGCTCCCTACCAACCTGACTGCTGCAGCTGGGCTACCCCTGCGTGGACAAGCGAGACCTATGGCTGCCCTTAGGAACCATGGGGTCCAACCTCCACACGTTACAGGAAAGGAAACTCTCCACATTTACACAGCCAGTTGTGGCAGAGATGCAACTAGAATTTTGGGCTCCCAGCTCTTGGCCTAGGACTTTTTCTACTTCTTTCCACTGCTTCATGCACCGGCAAACCTGCTGCCCAGTGGACACATCCAGATGTGGGAACCCAAACCTGCCATTTTCACATGGCAAAGGATTGGGAAAGACTGAAAATGTGTGATATCCCGAGCTTATCAAAATGACTTTGTCTGAAGAAAGAAAATGTGCTTGGGCTTTTTAAGATGGAACACACCATGAGACAATGTGCTGGAAGAGTCCTCCGTGCCAACCTAAGCAGGACAAAAACATTTGTTTGTGCTGCACGATGATCTCATGTTTACCAAGAACGACCCTGGATTTTGACTCGATCCTTGCATAAGTTTTAACAGCGTTGTCTTTTGCTCTGAGAAACGACCTCATTTGAAAGATAAATTATACTATTACTGTAATTACAAGGAATTTCGAGCTAATAAGCAGCATTGCCCCTACTGCTTGTTTTTTATTACTAGAAATAAATGGAGAGAGCCGGGCATGGTGGCACTTGCCTATAATCCCAGCGGCTCAGGAGGCGGAGGCAGGAGGATCGCAAGTTCAAGACCAGAGGCAGTCTGTGTAATTTAGTGAGACCCTGTCTCAAAAAGAAAAAAAAATGGGCTGAGGGTTCAGCTTAGTGGTCCAGCATTGGCAGAGCATGCAAGCGCAAGGCCCTGGGTTCAACCTCTAGTACCGCAAAAAAAAAAAAAAAAAAAAAAAAAAAAAAAAAAAAAAAAAAAAAAAAAAAAAAAAAAAAAAAAAAAAGGAAAAGAAAAAGAAAGAAATGGGGAATATTCAGGGAAATGGCTTATGAGCAATTTCTAAACTGTGCTAGATTAGGAAAAGTTAGCATGATTTTCACTTTTACTGTTTTGAGGAAAAAAAAAAAAAACCTCTCCATTGACCTACTTGCTCCATTTGCTCAAGGATTACCTCCAAAACATCGCTTTACAAAAATCCCCAAAATTCTGAGTGTCTATTCATCTGCTTCCCATCAGTCAATTACAGTCTCATTTTGGAAGAAACTATTTTGATGAGATGTGGTATGAAAGCTCATCGGCCAAATCCCCCTCGTGGGCACCGTGAAGACTTTGGAACCCTCTACACGTAATCCCCAAGTGTGACAGGATGTTTCCATGGCACGTGTGGGCTGTTGGCATCTCTTCATGTTACAGCCTTGGGTGGGGTATGGACTAAGACCAAGGCTGGGCTTATAGCATTCCAGACGTCACATGGTGCTAAACGGCCGGGGTGTGCAGCTTCACGTCGCAGGGATCCTCAACACAAGAAACAGGGGCATTTTTCTCAGCGCCCCTATTTGCCAACTACAATGTTTTCAGCCAGGTGTTTCCACATAGACCCTGGCCCAGCAAAGGTCACCTTAACATAGCACAGACCCGTGAAAAGAGGCGGTCTTTGAGTTTCCTAGAGTGGTCATAAGGGGCTGGGATTTAGCTCAGTTGGTAGAGCGCTGTGCTGCAGTCTCTGAGGTCCCGAGTTCAATTTCCAGCACCCCAGAAATGGGAGAAGGGCCTGGCAATCCACTCCTGAGGCAATCCTGAAACACTCAGCCATTGAAAACCCTATGAGGGTCGCTATGAGTCGGATACCGACTCAATGGCACCTAACAACAACAACAAGAGTGGTCATAACCAGTAGCTCTGGCTGGGTGATTTACACAACGGAAACTTACTCCATCACAGTTCCAGAGGCTGGAAGACCTAGGTCAGGGGGTTGGCAGGGTTGGTTTCCTTCTGTGGCTTGTCAGCTCTGCTTGCAGATAGCCATCTGTCCTTGTGTCTTCCCATGGTCTCCCTCTCTGTGTCACTGTTCTTGTCTCGACTCTTGTAAAGGCTCCACTGGTCCATGCTAACACCTCATTTGAATGTCTTCACTTTATACTCTCATGTGTCTGTCAGCTTGTCATGCTGCGAGGGCTTGCGTGTTGCTGTGATGCTGAAAGCTATGCCACCAGTATTTCAGACCTCGGAGGTCTACCCATGGTGGACAGGTTTTAGATGAGCTTCCAGAAAAAGATAAACAAGGGAGAAGGACACAACAGCCCCCTCCCGAAACAATCGGCCACTGAAAACTCCATGAATAGCATAGGAGCACTATCAGACAGAGTGCCAGAAGATGAACCCCCACCTCCCCAGGCTAGAAGGCATTCAAAAGACAACTCGGGAAGACTTGCCTCCTCAAAATAGAGTGAACCTTAATGATGGGAAGGGAGTAAACCTCCTGGGACCTCCTTTGGCTGATGTGGCATGACTCCAAATGAGAAGAAACACAGTGACTGCAACAATGGGCTCAAACATAAACAGATCGTGTACGTGGCACAGCATTGGATAGTATTTTTTAATGCTATGAGTTGGTTGCTATGAGTCGGACCAAACTCGAGGGCACCTAGCAACAACAACATCTTTAGAGACTATATGGCCCAATACAGGCCCATTCTGGGGTCCTGAGGGTTAGGCGTTCAGCATAAAACCATGTCAGGCAGAACCAGGATGTTTTTCAATAGCCAGCATTGAAAAGCACTGCACAGTGCCGCCTGCTGTGGATCTCACTTGGCCTATGGGGGATTTGTGTCAGACAATAGAAAAATCAATGTGTCAATTCACCCACGGGGCAGGCAACAAGCAAGGAAGCCTGATCAGTTGAGTGTGTGCCCACGAGGACCACAGCTCTGTCCTGAGGGAAGAAGCTGCTCATCTTCCCTAACTCAACACCGCTCATCCTCCAAGATCTCATCCTATGCCACCCCACTGTCTCCCTCTCCCAGCTTCTGCTGCATCCAGCCAGAGGGTTGGGGAAGGGATTCTCTGGCTTATCTCGCGGTTCTCCCGTATTATTATACTGCGTTATCTTACCTGTTTACTTGGTTGTCTTCTCAGCGAGATCAAGTGATTCCTCTTCTATGTTGTTGTTGTCAGGTGCTGTCGAGTCGGTATCCAACTCATAGCCTGTGTACAACAGGCGAAACACTATTGTCAGTGCTTCTCTGCTGTTCATAGGGTTTTCAATGGTGGATTGATTTTTGGGAGTGGGTTGCCGGGTCCTTCTCCCAAGCCTACAGCACCTGGTGTTCCCAGGTGGTCTCCTATCCAAGTACTAACCAGGCCGGACCCCGCTTAGCTTCCGAGAGCTGACAGGATTGGACAGCTACAGCTGCAGGCTCCTCTTCTATGTCTTTCCTGTTTGGCCCAGCCTTGGACACAAAGGACAGGAAATAGAGAAATGAGCAGGCAACTCGTGTTTCCAGCATTATTTCTCAGCCCACCCAGAGGAAACACACGAGGAGACAGAATACGTGAAGTACCAGAGGTCTCCAGCCAGCCACGCGGTTGTGCGCAAGGTCGTTGGAAGAATTAGAGAACATTGCGATCCTGTTTTGCACCATACTTGGATGTTTCATACACAAGCACTCATGTGGAGGAAACATGGCAGGTTGTCAGGCGGTTTGTTTTCTGTCATCACTATGTGAGGCATAAGGATGGGCTCTTAAACAGCGCGGCTTATGTGGCCAGGTGCAGTGGTGCACGCCTGGAATCCCAGAGACACAGGATCATAGGTTCAAGGCCAGGTGAAGCCTTCGTAACTTAATGACACCCTGTCTCAATTTGAAAACTAAAAACGGGGTGCAGGGTGCAGCTCAGTGGCAGAGTGCTTGCAAAGGGTGCATGAAGCCCTGGATTCAATCTCCCAGTACTGAGAAAAAAAAATTGCAGCTTAAACTCTGGTCAAATTGCCGTGGTATGAGTCCCAGCCTGGTCATTTATTGGCTGTGTGGCCTTGGGCAAGTTAACTAACCTCTGACTGCCTGTTTCTTCATTTGTGTGATAGATGATAATAACAATAATACATACACACATATGTACATACATACATACATACATACTTCAAAGGGCTTTTGTTGTTGCTGCTGCTAGGTACCAAGTCGAGTCCAAAGAGTAGTGACTCTCTGTGCAACAGAACATAACACTCAACCTTTGTAGGGCACTGCCTAGAGAGGCAGTTCGCCCTGGGG
This sequence comes from Pedetes capensis, assembly GCA_007922755.1. Lineage (NCBI taxonomy): Eukaryota > Metazoa > Chordata > Mammalia > Rodentia > Pedetidae > Pedetes > Pedetes capensis. The sequence continues at coordinate 10,353 of VMDO01009357.1, read as the reverse complement.
CCTATCTAGGCTCCCTTGGAGGACTAAAGCTTGTTCCCCAGGCAGTCACCTTTGCCCTACATCCGGGAACTCAGGGTTGTCGTGCTCTCCAAGATGGCACTGGCATCTATTCCCTTGCCTCAGTCCCCTCCACACGGATTGGTTGTTTACAAACCCCAAAACAGCTCCTGATTGGACCGTTCTGGAACCACCCTCTGATTGGATGAAACCCGTATGGAGTGGCTGCCTCTGATTGGCCCCCGGTGAGCCCCAGAAGAGTATATAAGGGCGGTACATGGAGCAATCTGTGTCCATTCCATCGACCGGGACAGATGAGGAAGAAATAAAGAGCTGGTCGGTGTCCTCCTTGGGAAGAAAAGAAGTAAGGAGCCGCCGTGGGCAGAAGCCTCTGAGCCTGCCTTCTTCAAGACTTCTCAGAGCAGCTGTGGGCATAAGCCTCCTTTCTGGGCAGCACGGCTCCTGAGTGCCCGGCTCCCCCTCACCAGACACCGGTTCCCGCTCAGAGCCAGAGTGAGTCCAGCAGCAGGGTGACACCCCACAAACCTTGTCCCACGCCCCGCACTATTGTCAGTGCTTCTCTGCTATTCATAGGGTTTCCAATGGCAGATTGTCTTGAGAGTGGATTGCCAGGCCTTCCTCCTTAACCTGCAGCACCTGGTGTTCCCAGGTGGTCAAAGGGCTTTTGTTGTTGTGTTGTTGTTAGGTGCCCTTGAGCCAGTCTGATGCACAACAACCCTCATAGGGTTTTCAATGGTGGACTCTTTTCGGGATGGCTTGGGGAGTGGATTGTCACGTCCTTCTCCAGTAAAGAACTTTTAGGAGGAGGAAAATAGAACAGCTGCAGAACTCAAGGGGGTAAGTGGAACGCAGAAGTGCCATATGAGTGTTTGTTGCTATTGTGCTCTTTCCACTGTTAGTATTAAGGAAAATGGAGTCATTTAGCTTGGTCTCACGCTGTCATTATTTCAGTGTTGGGGGTTCCCATCACTCCCTGCCCCTTTTCCCCACGGGGTAGGTGGTCATCTGGTGCTGGGTGACCCCCCCACCTCTACTCTTGCCTTGCAGCTCCCCCAGCTGCCCTCCTGTGGCTGCCCAGGACTGAGGTTTCAGGTCCCAGCTGCCCTGGCCATGTTTCTGAGATTGACAGAGCCCATTCCTCCGTTGTGTCCTGGAAAGTTTGAGGTGATAATGATGGTGACAGCCACCACCTCCCCCACCCGTGAGAGAGAAGGAGGAAGAGGGAGGGAGCTGGGAAGGCAGGTTTTGTGGCAGGCAATGGAAGGGGCAGCAACTGGAGCCCTGCCAGTGACTCCCCACATGAAAACACCCCCCCCACCCGCCTGCCGCCACCCCGAACCTCCCCAGCACCAGCTGTTTCCACTTCCTTGACATATGTTCGCTCCCCTAAACTGTTTACTAACTTCACATCCAGGATTTTTTAGATGGAGGAAAACCCGGGGCTCGCCTACACCAACCAGAGAGCAGTGATGGGTGAAATTCAACAGCAAACAAAATGAAATCACAGACAGGTCCCAGAGAAGCTGAGTTTGATGAGAGCAACACGCTTCCCTTCGCTTTTATGGCTTCCTGAGTTACTGAGGGAACTTGGCTCCCCAGTGCTGCTGCACCAGGTTAAAGAAATGCTGCGTAGTGTATTGGCCCCTCAATTTAACCTCTATATGGGGCGCGAGCCTCTGGGTCCAGCCTGGATGTTCGGACGGGCAGTGCCGCTGCGCACACAGATACCAAACACAATTCACCCTGGACCCTCGGGTGAGGGGCATGGACTCCTGTGGCCCTCGGGGCACCTGCGGAGATGGGAGAAAGGAAAAGCTTCCGGCACTTTTGCCTTCTAGGGGCAAACACCTGTGTTGGTGGTCTCGGTGGTCAGGAGGACACAATTCTTGCTTTGTCAGTGATCAGACGGAGAAAAGGTTCTTTCCTTGTTGATGGTCTCGGCAGGAGAGTGTTCTTTCCTCACCGAAGGTCCAGGTTAGAGAGCGGGAAAGCTGTTTCCTCATCAGTGGTCCGGGCAAGAACAGGGTCTTTCCTTGTTGGTGGTCGAAGATATGGGCCAAAAGGGTCGAGCTGTTTCCTTGCTGATGGTCTGCGAGAGAGGAAGGCGAAAAGAGGTCGCCAAGAACATGAGAAGAATGGCACTGGTAGACTGCGACCCATTAGGAAAGCAGGAACAAACAGCACTTTTGAAGCCTGACTCACAATAAGCAGACAGATCTTCAAATTTGGATCTTAGCTCTGCCACCTGGGACCTGTGTGACCTGGGGTGAATTACTTACCCTCTCTGTGCCATGGACACAGAGATCTACCAAATGGAAAGAATCTACTCATCTACCAAATGGAAAGAATAGTATTGACCTTATAGTCTTGTTGTAGGGTTAAATGAATTAATATAGAGCACTTAGAATAGCATCTGGCCTTTACCAGAAGCAAAATAACATATCTGTTACTTTTATTATATGTGCGTGTAGGTTTTAAGAGATCTTCTTTTCTTTAAAATTTTAATTAGTGTACAATACAATGAGTTTCCTTATGCCTTTTCCATACAATTATATCATGTCCTTTGCTTTAATTCATTCCCTCATTACCTTTTTGTTGCTCCCTCTCCTCCTCCTATTCTCCCTTCTCCAAATATACCTCCTTATACTTTCAAATCTCAAACATACATACATATATATGTATATATATGTACATATATATATATATATATATATTCTTTAAAAAATACACATAGATTCCCTATATGAGGGAGAAGAGGTGGTATTTGTCTTTCTGAATTTTTAAAACTAGAGTTTATTATTCGTCTTTGATGTCCACGACAGCATTTTCAGTTTGATAGGTCAGGGCTAACACTCCTTATGTACTTCTTACCAACGTCCATGATGATATTATTGCCCCAATCTCAATCCCCCCAAATAATTCAAGCTTGTGATTCTCCTGAATACTAAATGTAAGAAAAACCCAGAAGTATATAGAACTTCTACAAAAACATCATCAATGTGAATGAATTAACAGGCACTTTCTTTTTAAAATCTTAATCCCTGTTATAGTACCTTTAAAATTTTTTTTTTTTTTGGCAGTACTAGGGGTTGAACTCAGGGCCTTGCACCTGCATGCTCTGCAAGTGCTGTACCACTGAGCTGCACCCCCAGCCCATTTTTTAACTTACTGAGACCGGGTCTCACTAAATTACGCAGACTGCCTCTGGTCTCGAACTTGTGATCCTCCTGCCTCTGCCTCCTGAGCTGCTGGGATTACAGGCTTGTGCCACTGCACCTGGCTAGTACCTTTAAATTTTTAAATTTACATTTGTATTATATAAATGCCACATTATAGTTGTATATAATTACAGGGCACAAAGTGATTTTTGTGATTTTTATGCCTTATGTGATTTTATGATTTTTAATACAACTTGGAGTGATTAAATTAGGCTAATTAACATATACATCAACCTCAGATATTTATCATTTCTGTGATGAGAACATTTGAAGTTTGTTAGCAATATTGCAATGTATGGTACTCAAGTATTAGCTGCATTCCTCACAGTGTGTGTTAGCTTCATGTTGTTGTTGTTAGGTGCCATCAAATTGTATCCGACTCGTAGAGACCTTATGTACAACAGAATGAAACACTACCAGACACTGCACCATGCACACAATCTTTTTGTGTTTAAACCATTGTTGCAACCACTATGTTCCTTCTCATTTTTACTTGTGCTATATCAGCAAAAGGAGGTGCCAGGGACTTTTCTCCCATCATTAAGGTCAGCTCTACTTTGGGGCAGCAATTCTTCCCCAATTGTTTCTTGAATGCCTTCCAGTCTCGGAGGCTCGTTTTCCTGTGTTATATTTGACACCACTTCTCTGCTATTCATAGGGTTTTCAATGGTTAATTGTTTCAGGAGTGGGCTATTGGGTTTTTCTCCCTAGTCTATATTAGTAGACTATATAGGGAGGTTTCACTGGGAGCTCAGTGAAACCTGTCTACCATGAGTGGCCCTGCTAGTATCTGAAATACTAGTGACATAGCTTTCAGCACCACAGCAACATGTAAGTTCCACAGCACGATAAGCTGACAGACATGTGGGGGAGCTTCATGCTACTATAACAAAATACCTGAGGCCATTAACTTACAAAGAGCTAAAGCTCATTTTGCTTCACAATTCTGGAGGTTCCAGTCCAGGACTGGGTGGTCTGCTTGCCTTGGGCATCTGGCTAGGGTAATATGTTGTGGCAAAAGCATGTGGTAAAGCAAAGCACTACATCCTGAGCTGGAAGCAGAGAACAACTCAGAAACTGGGGTCGCACAGTCCCTTTCAAAGCCACAGCCCTAATGACCTCAGGACCTCACAGAAGGCCCCACCTCCTACAGGGCCACAGCACCCCCCAATAACACTACCTGGTTCTGCACCTTTAATGTGGAGGACATTCAGCATCTAAACTGTAGCACTGTGCAATAGATGTCAAAAATAGTAAGTAAACAAATAAATAAAATACTTTCTTGATACTTCCATCCAGGGACCCTGGCCAGGAGAGGGGGAATAGACAGGGGGATGCAAATAAGAAATTTCCACTATGTAAATGCACTTCTTCTCTTTTCTTTTTTGAGACACGGTGTCAGTTTGTAGCCCCAGCTGTCCTCAAACTCACGATCCTCCTGCCTCAGCGTCTTGAGTGCTGGGATTATAGGCATGTGCCACCATGCCCAGTTTATGCACTAATTTTAACATTGTGAAAATTAATATGAAAATAATAGTCCAAACAGGCAATCGTTGTTGTTGTTAGGTGCCGTTGAGTCAAGTTCAACTCATAGCGACCCTATGTACAGCAGACTGAAACACTTCTCGATTCTGTGCCAGGCACACGATCTTATTTATAGTTAAGCCCATTGTTGCAGACACCGTGTCCACCCATCTGGTGGAGGGTTTTCCTTTTTTTCATTGACCTGCCACTCTCCCAAACATCATGTCTTTCTCCAGGAATTGATCTCTCCTGGCTACATGTCCAAAATATATAAGACGCAGTCTGGCCATTCTTGCTTCCAAGGAGTACTCTGGTTGTACTTCTTCTAGGACAGATCTGTTGTTCTTTTGGCAGTCCATGGTATATCCAATAGACGTCTCCAGCAGGTAAAATATACGTAAATATTCCTATAGAAGTAAAGACACAGGTATAAGATTGAACAACATAATGACCCTGTATCCCTTGGCATGAGTATGTGGAGTCCACAGAGAAGTGGGGTTAATGAACTACCTTCAAAGCCCCCTCCATTGCAAAGAACTCTCCAAACTGCTCCACGTGGTCATTGCTGAACTCATGGGATCTTGGACAAATGTTTAGGGTGTAGCCTGTTTAAGGACTGAAGAAATGTGGCTGGGAATGTATTTTCTATTTGTATGGGGAAAAGAGGGCTGGGATTTAGCTCAGTTGGTAGAGCGGTGCGCTGCAGTCTCTGAGGTCCCGAGTTCAATTCCCAGCACCTCAAAAATGAGAGAAGGACCAGGCAATCCACTCCCAAGGCAATCCCGAAACAGTCAGCCATTGAAAACCCTATAAGGGTTGCTATGAGTTGCATACCGACTCCATGGCACCTAACAACAACAACAACAACATGGGGAAAAGAGATTCCTTCAGGGGTTTAGACCTGCTGGACAATGTCTCTCCACATTTCACTTCTGTTTGACTTTGAAGTTGTTATGTTTTTCCCACAGGCATTTTGGAGGCCTGTGTCAGCCGTGAGGGGCTTCAGGTAGGCGTGTCCATGATGTTTCTGACATTTGTGAATCGGTGCTTCTTAGAGAACAGATTCTTGGGGCCTGTCATGACTAGCAACTGCTCAGCTCTGCTGCCAAGGTCGAAGCTAGAGAGGCAGGCTCTCCCTTGAAGACTCAGCTCTCCAGTTAGGAGGGCAGGCAGTGTGCAGGGTGCCCTGGGGCCACACCCACTCCCTGTCACCGAGGGACCCTCTCCAGCCCATGGCTGCTGATCTGCATGAGGGGAGGGCCGCAGGGCAGCTCAGACAGATCCTGGGACCCATGCGTTCACTTTCCCCAACCTTCATGAAGGGCCACCCCCATGCCAGGCGTTGTTCTCGGCACAGAGAATCTAGGCACAAGCACACCACAGCAAGCCTAGTCTGGGACTCAGAAAGTAAAGCGGCACAGAGACAAACAGAACCCGTCTCGCCGGTGGTAAGCGCAATGAGGAGGTGGGAAGGGCGAGATGCTGCAGACCCATCAGGTCTTTGCATGTGCGTTTTCCTGGGGGCAGAAAGCCTCTAATACTCTATGAGGTCCTGTAAGACCTGGCCACTCTCTGGTAAGGTCTCCGCCCCCACCTCTTGCTTCTCCTTCCTTCTCTCACTTCTCCAGCTACCCTGGCCAGAACCCTGTCCCTGGAATCTGCGGGTCCCAGGAAGCTCTCAGGCAGGCACCAGGCACGGTACTGCCAGGGCGGAAGGGACTTTGGCCCCATCCGAGAAGCTTCCCCAGGCTGCATCTTCACTCCGTCTTCACCTGCTTCCCCTGGCCCTGCCTGAGCACCCTGGTTGATACGGAGCCTGCTCTTCTCTCCCTAGCCCCTAGAGCAATGTCCTGCTCTAACTGATCTTGTAAAATGCTTAGCATATATCTCACAGGACTTTGGGGGCTTTTGTTTCCAAAGGTCCATCCTTAAAATTCTTTTTTTTTTTTTTGGTGGTACTGGGGGTTGAACCCAGGGCGTCGCACTTGCATGCTCTGCAAGTGCTGGACCACTGAGCCACACCCCCAGCACCCCCCCCCCTTTTTTTTTTTACTTTTTGAGACAGGGTCTTGCTAAGTTATGCAGACTGCCTCTGGTCTTGAACTTGAGATCCTCCTGCCTCCACCTCCCGAGCTGCTGGGATTACAGGCATGCGCCACCGCACCCGGCTCCCTAAAATTCTTTTATTTCATTTTACTTTTAAAAATTTTTTGCAGCACTGGGGCTGTGCATGGGAGGCAAGTACTCTACCCCAAAACGCGCTCCCAGCCCCTTTTCCAGTTTTGATTTTGAGGCAGTGTCTTGCTGCATTGCACAGGCTACCTTTCACCCCAAACTTGCCATCCTCCTGCCTCCTCCTCCCAAGTTGCTGGGGTCACAGACATGCACCACGGCTCCCGGCTCCTTCCTTACAAATCTGCAGACGCTGGCCTTCAGCCCCTGGACCCTTTCCCCTGCACCCAGAGAGCCATAAATACCAAGGAATTTGCATCGTCTGGTGGCCTTTGGTCAGCAGCTGGTGGACACTGAAGGTGAGGGTCCAGCTCCGTGGCCAGCAGTGAGGACAAATCCAGGTGTCGGTGACAAGGCAGTTCTGCAGGATCAAAGGAGTGCTTCCCAGCCAGGGGTTTGGTCTGAAGCTGCTCCCTGGCCTGCCCTCTGCCCCTTCCTGGCTGTGCATCCCAGGCGGCTCCTGGGAGGTTCCTTACAGGCTGCTTCACCCACATCCTCCGCTCCGGCTCTGCTTCTGAGGAGCCCAACCCACGACTAAGGAGCTGGCTTGGGGGAAGCACTGGCAGTTCCGCCGTGAAACAGAGGGAGGGCAGGAGGCCAGGTTCGATGGTAAGGCCAAGGGTGGGCAGAGGGGAGGGGGCTGTCTGGATGTTCCTATGATCTCGTCAGGTCCAAGCCACCTATCCAGCTGGCCACGGAGGACACAACAGGCTTCCAGAGGCAGGAAGACGACGGGAGACAGGGCTCTGGGAGGGCAGAGAAACAGGTGTTGCTCCAGCCACAGGAGCCTCTCAGAGCCAGGCTTAGAGAAGGCGGGGAGCTGGTTACTTAGCCAGAGCCTGGTTACTTCCAGGGGACCAAGCTAGGGAGAGGCTAAAGGGTGTTTGGGGTGCAAACCAGGGAATAATTATAGCGATGAGGTGTGAGATCTTTGCTGGACACAAAAGGGAGTGAAGGTATCAGAAGAGTGGCCTAGAAATGAGGACAAAGACAGGGGATGGTGGACACTGTTCAAGCTCAAGAGTTGCTGGCATGGTGGGCAGAGTCTGCAGTGCTGGGGAGAGATGGGTGGATGGCGGGCAGGCTAGCACTGTGGGGAGGTGAAGATACACCAATCAGATCAGAGGCAAGGCCAGGGAGGAACGGCGGAGTGCAGGGTCGCCGGCTGCTGGAGCATCTAAGTAACAGGTACCTCAAGTTTAACAGCTGATTTGTGAAGGAGACTCTGTATCAGCCCTCCCTCACCCCCACTGCCACTTCTTGTTTTTTTGAGACCCGAGTAAGAAATGGGCTGGGGTTTAGCTCAGTTGGTAGAGCTCTGCTCTGCAGTCTCTGAGGTTCCCGGTTTGATTCCCAGCACCGCAAACGTGGGAGAAGGATGTGGCAATCCACTCCCAAGGCAATCCCGAAACAGTCAGCCATTGAAAACCCTGTGAGGGTCACTAGGAGTCGGAAATGACTCGACAGCACCTAACAACAACAACAAGTAAGGAAACAAGGAAGAAACGGACAGAGCAAAGCTTAAAAGGTCTCCCCCAATTTATGCCCCCATCCCTTAGTTGTGAAGTCCCCTCCCCCATCCGCAGCAGCTTTCAACTTCCCCAAGAATTGCTGTCCTTTTTTGCCTGAGTTCATCGGATCCCTGGTCTCTAGTGTTCATAGTCTTCTCCCAGGTTGCCTTTAGGGCAGGAGCCACGAGGCTGCGCCTTATTTTCAACCCAAGGCGACTCTGGTCAATTATGCTACAGACTCCTGAGCAGGCAGGCCTGTGCCCCTATTCACCCCTCATGGCCACACTCGTCCAGCCTTCCCGTTAAAAGCCTCTTTCTGGGTCTGGGCAGGCCACAGGACCAGGGTCCATTCCGGTTACCTGGTGACCTCCCTGATCCCTCACTAGTTCTTTTCAGCAGTGCTGCACCAAGGGTGGATTGAACCCTCTCTCCTCAGCACCTCTATAGCAAATGTACTCCCAGTACGGGCAGGCATGCCCAAGCATAGGCACACGTGTGCATGCATGCACACACACACAAACACATACGTGCATCCCTATACACACACCTGCACACACTCTGACACACATGCACGCTCCTACACACACACACATCCATATCCACACCGAGTCTAGCACAATCCAAGGAATCGATTTCCGAGGCAGAAACATGGAGCAGAATGACTACAAGGTAGAACAGAGAGAAAAGGACACGCCTCCTGACTCCTGGCCCTTGACGTAACACGTCATTTACACCACGAACCGTCAGCTGCACCCAGCGTAGCAACATACAGTTTTATTTTCTCCCAAAGCTTTGCACATGCTGGGCAGGAGGGGGAGGGAAGGAGAAGCGGGCAGGAAGTCCTTTTGGGGATCTTGGTGTCTGTGGGTCTGAAGACTAAGTGCATGGGTTTCTACTGAGCTAGGTACACGGGCCACCAGGTGACTGCAGGAGCCAACCTCAGAACATCTCTGGTACAGAACTGGGCTCTGTGTGGCTGCTGAGGTTGCATTGACTCCTCCCGGCCTCCTAGCAAGCGTGCTTTGGGGCTTACTCAGCTACTAAACTGTGAAGATGTAGCCATCTAGTCTGCTTGGGGCTCAACATTTCTGTCCAAGTGGGTACAGCTTTTTTTTTTTTTTTTTTTTGCGGTCCTGGGGGTTGAACCCAGGGCCTCACGCTTGCATCCTTTGCAAGTGCTGGACCACTGAGCCGCACCCTCAGCCCATTTTTTTTTACTTTTTGAGACAGGGTCTCGCTAAGTTACGCAGACTGCCTCTGGTCTCAAACTTGTGATCCTCCTGCCTCTGCTTCCCGAGCCGCTGGAATTACAGGCGTGCACCACTGCACCCAGCCAAAGAGGGTAAAGTTTTTCAGAACTCAGTGACTGTGGCAAATCCTCCTATTAACCCACCAGTTTCACCAATGCAGGGATTTCAGAGGAGCACAGAAGTACTGAAAGCGTGTCTAAGGCTCACGCCTCATGCCTCCAAACCGAGTGATGGACACCACCATGAGCTCAGGTTCTTCCCAGGGACATCCTGGTGGCTCATTGCAGAACCTGGAAATAATGGGGAAAACCCATTTTTCTCTTAAATGAAAAAGACTTACCCCAAGTCCACCTTGTGTGAACATACAGTATGTGGGCTTCTCTGTTCATCCCACACAGCAGGAACTGGTCTCTTTCCCCATCTCCACAGTAAACATGGTATCACCTGAATGCATTTTCAAGTGTGTATCCAGGTATCTGTACAGTCAACTCTTGGTTATCCATGGTACAAGAGGCCGTGTTCTACTGGACACCTGTCCCCCCCCATCAGCCTGCCCAAAGCATTCTTCCGGTCTTCACAGGGCTGAGGGTGGGATGCTGG
>VMDO01009356.1:60918-77929 GCA_007922755.1 Pedetes capensis | reverse complement strand
TTTGGTTTTTGGGTTTTTTTTTTCTTGAGTTCTTTATAAATTCTAGTAATTAGACCTTTGTCAGATGTATAAAATGCGAAGATTTTTTCCCATTCTGTGGCAGTTTCCTTGATTCTGTTAATTGTTTCTTTTGCTGTGCAGAAGCTTCTTAATTTGATGTGGTCCCATTTATCTATTCTTGTTGCAATTTCTTGAGCAACTGGGAGACCCAAGAACTTCTGAGTGAGTTTTCCACCAACTGATGGAGGGGGCAAGAACATGAGTGAGAGTTGTGAGCTACCCAGCTGCTAGTGGAGAAAGCAGATCCCCTCTTGTTCTGAGGGCCCAGTGTCCATAAGAAAGAGGAACTTCAAAGGGTAATGCTATGAGGGCTACTTCCACAGGACTTGGCACCTGTATAAAGTGAAAACTAAGAGAACCAGTATTATCAGGTCATAGTAATTGAAGCCTGCCCCCGTAGCACTGTGGTACCTGATCCCGTCAGATCTCGGAAGCTAAGTAGGGTCAGGCCTGGTTAGTACCTGGATGGGAGACTGCCTAGGAACACCAGGTGCTATAGGCTTGGGAGAAGGATCTGGCAATCCACTCCCAAATCAATCTACCATTGAAAACCCTATGAATAGCAGAGAAGCACTGACAATAGTGTTTCGCTTTTTGTACATAGGGTCACTATGAGTCAGACACCAACTCAACAGCACCTAACAACAATCATCCTCATAACACTCTTAGCCTAATGAAATAATAGCAAAGTGCCATTTAGAGTGGCTATGGGGCGCATTTCTATGGTGGCCTACGACAATTTCAGCAGAGGAAATACAATGATGGACTCATAGGGATCATGAGAGCACATGGGAGGGACACTAAGACCAGGCAGGCTTAGTCACCCCTTCTGTTTTCTCTCTCTTTACCAACTGCTTTCCACCCCTTCTGCTTCTCTGCCCCACTTCTTTATGATTTTCATATTCCCATACCTGTGGCCTGTGACAGCTTTAGGCCAGACAGGATAGCACTGAAGGCTTACTGTAATTATCACTCAGACAGAGAATGAAAGAGAGTGAAAAACCTACAGAAACTGGACAAAGATCTTGCCAGTTTCTGGCAAGGTAATTTGCCTCTGCTTTGGAGAGCTTGAGTGAGCCTGGCTGGGTCCCCAGGTCTCATGATAGTGCCTTATAGAGGTCTTTTAGCCTCTGCATCTGTACCCATAGGATGGCCTTGACTGTCTCACTGCAGAAGGTAAGGTAATGGGATTGAGAAATGGGATGAGGATGGCTTTACCAATGCTGCAGCCTTATTGACTTCTACAGAATGTGGTTTGAAGGCCTGATGTACAAGAAGATGGTGCTACTGTAGCCAATGAAGACAGCATGAGGTGAGAGGCACCTGTGGAGAAAGCCTTCTGGTGGCCACTGGCAGAGGAGATCCGCAGCATGATGCCCACCATGTAGCCATAGGAGATAAGGGTCATCTAAAAAGATCTGAGGACAAAATCCAGAGACATCATCAATTCCCAGAACTCCACTGGGAGGCCATTAGAGCAGGATAGATGTAGCAGGGGTGCACTGCCACAGAAGAAATGGTTAATGTTGTTGCCATGGAAATAATTGAAATGAGCTCAGGAGGGGACAGTGGGTACCATGGCTGGAAAAAGAGTTGCCTAGGGAACTGCAGCCAGCCAAATACACACAGCCCATCTCATCAAAGTGCCACATCCCAGTGGGAGGCAGATGGCTATGAAGCAATCAAGGCCTGTGTCTAACAGGGTGAGGAAGGAAGTGGAGACCAGGGAAAGGTAGAGGCAGAGCTGCACCATGCAGCCAGTGAAAGACATGACCTTATGGGAGACCAGCAGGTCTGAGAGCATTCTGGGTACCACAGTTTTGGTCACTGAAATCTCCAGCAGGGAAAAGTTGCCTAGGAAGAAGTATATGGGTTTGCAGATAAGTGTCAGCTGTCACCACAACCATGCTGAGGCTATTTCCCAGGAAAGTGAGCAAGGGCTCTTACAGAAGAACCTGCAGTTCACCAAAGAGGAGAAGCCCCAGAGGACAAATTCAGTTCATATTTTCCATGACCCGGGGATGGATCCTTGGATGTAAATAAAATAAGAGAGAAATGAAGAGTCAGTGATTAGAGACTGAGAGAGGCAAAGAACCATTGACCATGAAACAGGGATAGACAGGGACAGAGACAGGGAAGGAAAAAAAAAAAAGGCAGATACCCAGTCAGTGATGGACAGAGGGACAGAGAGAAAGCAATAAAGAGAAAAAACCATGGGAATGTGCAAATCATACAAAAATGGGGCAGAGAAGCAGAAGAGGTGGAAAGCAATTGATAAGGAGAGAGAAAACAGAGGCGCTGATTAAGAAAGGAAGACAGCAGAGTGACAGGCATCAGCATTTTGGAAGGAAACATGAAGAAAGTGAAGCAGAAACAGAAGACATTGAGGATGACCAAGTACAAGAGGGGGAGAAACAGAGAGAGGCAGACAGGGCAACATGGAAGGAAGGAGATAGGATTCGTAGGCACCCAGTAGCCCCTCTGTGTAGGCTGCTGCTGGAGGTCTATACCACTTCCTAGAAGCTGGGTATGAAGACCCCTTTAAAAGGAACCTTGCAGACCTTCTTGGGATGTCTCTTTGAGAACCCTCACTTATTCATATTTATGCAGCTATCATCTTGAAATTAGTGGAAAGTCAGTGTTTGGGGTTATGAAATTAACTTTCTTCAGAGTGGCTTTCTGGTAAGTGTCTATAAAGACTGGGGACAGAAAGAGCACAGGAGGTCAGGAGATGCCCCTGGACATCTAGGCGGCTGTTATACCAGTGCCTTCAGGTCCTCAGGTGTCTACCTGGCAGCCCTTTCTGCTGCTGCAGGGTCTGCCCTGGGCTTTCCTTCTCCTGTTCTGCTCCTTCAGTGATGTGGAACAAGAGCTATGGAGTCAGACTGCCTGTGTCATGATTCTGGCTCCAACATTTGCTTCTTGTTTTTAACACTGACTCCTCTTGCTCTCTTGAAGCCCCAGTTTACTCAGCAATAAACTGAGGATAATAATAGTACTTGATCTCTAGAGCAGTTTAGCGCAGTGACTTCCATACACTGTATTAAAGACCCAATAAATAGCTCTTGCCATTTTACCTTGTTCTTATTGCTTTCTCTGCAAATGAAACAGGTTTTTTTGGTCCATCGTCTCTCTCTACTTTACTCCCTCTATGTGTGTGTTTATGTGTGTGTGTGTGTGTGTGTGTGTGTGTGTGTGTGCATGTGTATGCTTGTGTTTATGTGTATGTGTATATGTATATGTGTGTCTATGTGTGTGTGTCTGTTTATGTATATTTGTGTATGTGTGTGTTTATGTATGTATGTATATGTGTGCATATGGGTATGTGTCTGTGTATATATGGATGTGTGTGTACCTCCACAGCTTTATGCTCCTCCTTCAAACATTAGTTCACTAAAAGGACACTATAAAACATTTCAAAAGAGTATAGGAATTACAACACAAAATATCAGAGTAGGAAGAGCAAAGCTGTGTATAGGTAATTCTGGTCTCTTCTCTGGGTCCATAAAAGCTTCCTCTGAGACTGTGTCCTGGACATCTTGCAATGACATTCCAATTTAAAGAAGCCTTGTACCCATGGCAGTGAAAAGCCTTAACAGTAGGTCTCAAAATCCACACCCAGCATTGACTAAATGCAAACCCAATCCTTATGTTTATGCTGTGTAAGAAACAGATGGGTTTTCAAACCTAAGCCACTGACCTTAGCCTCTGATCAGAGTCTTCCCTTCCACGGCTCCACTTTAGACATTCATGCCTGGAGACTGCTAATGATGGATCCACTCTGTGATATGAGTGACATAAGACGTACAGTCTACTGCCTTTGATTGGTGTCTTGCAGCTGTCAAGAGAAGACAGGAGCTTCATGTACAGGTGGGAATGAAGAAACTGCCAGTCAAGGGGCTCCACAAGCTAAAACACAACCAGTCCTTATACTGCTGTCTCACAATAAAGCTTGGGGCAGCAACAGTGATAGTGGTGGGTAGGAGTGGGGATTGCGGCATGGGAGAGAAGTTCTTTAGGAGACTGATGGGGAAAGTGCTGTTTCTGTTCCTTCTCTCCCAAGGATGAGTGCTCTTGGTTCCCACCCACCATATTTCCAAGTCCTTGGTTTTTTAATGATGGTTAGAGCTGAGTTCACACTAGATGGGAAATTTAGATTTCAGCAGAGAGTTACCTGAGGCAATGAAGGAAAGGCAAAGAGCCCACTAGGACTTATGACATGCAACTGTCACTACTTCAAGTACCAAGAGGTCCTTTGTTTTGAGGAAGTAACATTTGAGAAGATCCTAATAAAGAATGGGGACAGACACTTGGATACCCCTAAGAGGCTCAGATCCATGGCAGTAACTTCCTCCTGAAAGTTTTGTTCCTCTTAGGACTATGAAAGAAATATGATATCATAAGTTAAATACAAAGGAATTTCCCCAGCTGGACTAAAATTATGGCAGTTTGGGTACCCGGCCAGTGCCAGATCTAGAGTTTCCATTTGGCAATTTTGTCTCCTTCTCAAATCCAGGATCTGGGGGCCTTGGGAGGGAGGGAATGGAAGTCCTGAACCACAGTGCCCTCCTGTTTGAGTTCTCCCTAGTATCATCTGAAAAAAATTGGAGAGGTTGCACACAGACCAGAGAAAGGAATCCATAAATTTTAGCTTAGCAAACCAATGAGTTTATTGCGGTTATGCACAGGACCATGAACAGTACTTATGGGCAGCTAAAACCCCTGGGAAATCTTGCCCAAGGAATCACACCTAAGGAGTCTTGACTCAGTCAACTGTCTACTCCCTAGGTAGTGGTCATTGGAATCTCAGTGGGGGAGGGTCTCATGAGGATCTAATAAAGGCCTCCTGAAGATCTCATGAGGGTCTCATGAGCCTTCTCCTACCTCCACAATGGAATATTAACAGATCTGATCTTGTGAGGGTCTTGTGACACTTCCCTTTCCTTTCATGATGGATTGCCAGTAGCCCTTCTACCACTATAGCCCCAACTATCAGCTGTATAGTTAAGTTGATTTTGCTGACATAACTGCCGGCCAAGGCCTGCTGTAGGTCCTCACAGATGTTCCGCTTCAAGGAGGTGATGGTCATGCCCAGCCCAGAGGAAGGAGCCACAGTACAGCTCAAGAGGAGATCCTGATTTCTGGATGTAGGGCCTTTGATAGATATCTTGGGACCTGGCTCCCACGAGAAGATCCCCACCTTGGGGACAAAGGTAAAGGGATTGTGATAAGGCCCCACTCCAAGGATCAAGCACACTAATGAACTCTGAGTCATAACCCTTCATCTCAGAGGCATTCAAACCTTATGAATGACACCCAACTCAACTCCACCCACATCCATATACAGAAATAATCACACAAAGCTATCAAGCAAAAGCTTTACAATGAATATTGTAAACTGGCCTTGACTTTAAGGATCACCATGGCTGGGAGGAATGGACCAGGTAATCCTTTTATAGGAACCAAGCCTGGAACTGATTTTCAGGGCTAACCCATAATTAAGTCTTTAGGAATAGAACTGAAGGATGATGAAGGAAAGGGCATATTGCTAACAGGGAGCTCAGGCAGGTGGACATAGTGGCTGGTCAAACCAGAGTTGGAGGCAGGATGTCTGGAGAATGGAAAGAGGGGAGTATAGGCTGAGATTACTAGGCCTTCACAACAGTGTTTTCTATTCTTCTGTGGCCAATTAACACACATTTGGTGTATTGAACATCATAAATTTTCTACCTGACAAATTCTACAGGTCAGAAGTTTCATACAGTCCTCCATGGGCTAAAATCAATGTGTCACTCTGGATTCTCAGTTTTTCCAACTTCTAGAGGCTTCCTAAATTCCTCAGCTCATGATTCCCTCCCTCTGTATTCAAGGCCAGCAATATTGCATTGCCCTGTCCATTCTTCTGGCTTCACCACTATCCCTTATTGAATTCAGAAGGAAAGTTTCTGGGCAACTTTCTGGGGAAGTTTCTTCACCTTGACAGATGGATTGGGTTAGATTCACCTCACCTGGATCATCAAGGATAATCCCTCATCTCCCAGTCCTTAACTTCATTACATGTACAGAGTCCCTTTTGGGACATAGAACAACATATTCACAAGTTCCATCAATCAGGGTGTGGACATTTTTGAGGAGCCATTAGTCTTCCTATTACAATGAGTATGGTGCACCTTTGGTGTCTAGTGAACACTCTCTCTACCAAGATTCATTCAACCAGTTACAATTGAATTTATTCATCAAGGAATGTACATCATCAAACATATACTCCCTCCAATATCCATTATTATATCCCTCTCCTTTGCCTTCCCCCCTTCCCTTTATTGCTCTAGATCCCTACAATTCTTGCCTTTAGTTTGGTATATGGAAATGTCATAAGAGAACATCTTATTTGTATAAGAAATATATGCTAATTTTTTCATTCTTTGTGATCATTAGAATAGAGACTGGGAATCCTCTATAATTAACAAAACCTGCTCATTTAAAAAAAAGAAACGTATAATACTAACTTTCTTAAGTAATCACAACACAGAGGAGCCTCCACAATCCAGGAGCATAATTCTAAATCTGTTTCCATTTCCTTTGAGACTTGGGACCTGAGAAGCAATGCTGATTCTTATTTCTCTGTAGCTTTCCCAAAGAGAAAGAGCTAGCACTGAAGAGGTAGGGGAACTATTCTAGTGCTACTTATTTCTGTCTCCTGGGCTTCTCTGGCTTTGAAGAACCACTCTTTATCGTTATGGTTAACTTTTCCCTTCACTTGACAAGATTAGCAACGCAGTCATTTCCACGGCTAAATTGATGAAGTCTACACTTTCCTGTGGATTGCCTCCTCTCCATCTTTCACATAGTTTGTCCTTTTTTTGATGGGCATTTGTTATTGCTTCTTAGATCTCTATGACTGATTCCTATACCAGTGTCATCTCCAGTATCACTGGAGATATAATATTAGTGGTTGTTGGTAGAGGGAAATGGTGTAAAAATGTCATTTTTCTGAGAAACATGTTTAACATTTTAAATGATTTTTAGAAAAGACAGTTGATTTAAAACAAACTGCTGTCTTCTCACATGATTAAGCCATTTGAGGTAATTTGTAAGAGTGGAGAGTGCTAACATTTATTGAGTCCTGCAGTAATGCCTGGCAGTTTACACAAATATTCCTATTTAAGCTTCAAGAACTTATATCATAGTGAGTAGTATTATCTGAATTTTGTAAAGAAGCCTCTGAAGATCAGTGAACTGTCTGTTGGGGAGGTCATACCATATACACTAGATATATTTTGATGGTATTGTCTTTCTCATTAGAAAGATGAAAAAGAAAACAGAATATTGAAAGAAGCAGAAAAGTAGATGTTTCTGAGCATGCCCATGAAGTAATTATTCTACTTAAGCCCTAACTTTAGCTAAGCAGGAGGAAAAAATAAACTCATGATTCCCATTTATAGAAAGACATAATTTTACAGTACTAGAAGAGCTTAGCCTGCACCCATAGCATTGTGCCTTCTGATCCCTTCAGATCTCAGAAACTAAGCAGGGTCAGGCCTGGATGTACTTGGATGTGCTTGGATGGAGACTGCCTGCCTATACCAGATACTACTGTAGGCTTGAGAGCAGGACCCAGCAAGCCACTCTCCCCATAAATCAATCCATCATTGAAAACCCTATGAATAGCAGAGAAGCACTGACAATAGTGTTTCGCCTGTTGTATGCAGGGTAGCTATGAATCGGATATCGACTCGACAGCACCTAACAACAACAACATACTATGACATAACTTTATTTATTTATTTATTTATTTATTTATTTAATTGTTTTTAGTTAGTGTACAACTTAACAGGTTTCATTATGATATTCCTATACGTGTATATCATTGTACATTGCTTATGTTCACCTCCCCTATTCTCCTGTCATAACCCTCCTTTTTTCATCCCCATCAATGGTCCTCCTACTTGCATGTTTTGTTTGTGTCTCTCTCTATGTATATCTATATCTCAAGATTTTGTCTTAAGGGAAAAATATGTGATTTTTCTTTTCTTTTCCCCCATTACCCTTTCTTCATTCTCCCTCTCCTTTCTCTTTAGTCCCTTTTCTACTCCTATATGTGTTGTTGTTGTTGTTGTTGTTGTTGTTGTTGTTGTTGTTGTTAGGTGCCAGTGAGTCAAGCCCAAATTGTGGAGACCCTTTGTACAACAGAACAAAACACTTCTCTGCTATTCATAGGGTTTCCCATGGTTGATTGTTCTCAGGAGTGGGCTGCCAGGTCCTTCTTCCATGTTTTTGTTGTCCTGGGGATCTAATTCAGAGCCTCAGAGCATGTGGGGAAAACACTCTACTAACTGAGCCTATTTTTATGACCTACATATTTTAATATTGAATGCATATTGAAATCTCACATCTACATGCGATAGAAAACAGGTGATGTTTGCTTTCTGGGTCTGGCTTATTTCACTTAGAATGATGATCTCAGTTCCACCCCTTTTCCAGTAAATCCCATAATTTCAGCCTTCTTTATGGCCAAATAAAACTTCATGATTTATATAGACCATAGTTTCCTCATCCACTTGTATATTGAGGGACACCTAAGTTGATTCCATATTTTGTGAATAGTGCCACATTAAGCATAAACAAGCAGGTATCTTTAAACTATTTTGACTCACATTCCTTTGGAGTGGTATTGCTGGGTCATATGGTGGTTCTAGTTTTAGTTTCTTGAGGAATCTCCATACTGATTTCTATAGTAGCTGCATCAATTTACATTCCCACTAGTGGTGTACTAGAGTTCCTTTCTCCTAGCATTCTTGTCAGCATGAGTTGCTTATTTTGTTGATGCTAGCCATTCAGACTGGGATGAGATGGCGTCTCAATATAGTTTTGACTTACATTTCCCTTATGGCTAAGGATATTGAACATTTTTTCATATGATTATTGGCCACCTGTATTTCTTCTTTTGAGGACTTTCTTTTCAGTTCATTTGTCCATTTTTTATCAGATTTTTTTTGGTGTTCAATTTTTTGAGCTATTTTATTAATCCTCTGTCCGATGTTTGACAATTTTTGTCTCCTATTCTCTAGTGTATCTCTTCACTCTGATAATTGTGTCCTTTGCTGTGCAAAGCTTTTTAATTTCATGAAATCCCATTTGTCAATTCTTGCTATTATTTCCTGAGCTATTGGTGTCCTATTCAGAAAGTCCTTGCTTATGCCTATGTCTTGAAGTGTTTTTCTTATATTTTCCTTTAGCAGTTTCAAAGTTTCCGGTTTTAAGTTAAGGCCTTTGATCCATTTTGACCTAATTTTTGTACAAGATGAGAGAGGGATCTAGTTTCTGTCTTCTACATAAAGATATCCAGTTCTTCCAACACCATTTATTGAAGAGGCTGTCTTTTTTCTAATTTATATTTTTGGACTCTTGTTGAACATCAGGGTGCTGTAGCTACATGAATTTATTTCTAGATCTTCCATTATGTTCCATTAGTTTTCATGTATGTTTTTGTGCCAGTAGCATGCTGTTTTTGCTACTATGGTTTTGCAGTATAATTTGACATCAGATATGTGATACCTCCTGCATTACTCTTTCTGTTCAATATCACTTTAGCAATTTGAAGACTTTTGTACTTCCATATGAATTTTTGGATTGTTTTATTGTATTTCTGTGAAATGTTTCATTGAGATTTTATTACCTTAAAGCTGTAGATGCCTTTGGTGATGTACCCATTTTGACAATATTATTTTTTTCTGATCTGTGTGCATGAGGGATCTTTCCATCTTCTAATACCTTCTTTAATTTCTTTCTTCAGTGTTTTAAAGTTTTTGTTGTAACAGTCTTTCACCTCCTTGGTTAGGTTTATTCCTAAGCATTTTGTTTTATTTTTTTTGAAGCTATTGTGAATGGGATTATTTTTATGATTTCTTCATCAGCCTGTTCGTTATTGGTATATAGAAAAACTACTGAGTTTTGTATGTTGATTTTGTCTCCTGCTACTTTGCTGAAAATATTGATCAGTTCTAGGTGTTTTCTAGTGGAGTCATTAGGGGTTCTTAAATATAGGGTCACATCATTTGCAAATAGTGATAATTTGACTTCTTCCATTCCTATTTGTATCTCCTTTGCCTTTTCTTACCTTATTACTATAGCTAAGAATTAAATTTCTATTTTGTCTCTTTCCTGATTTTAGAGGAAATGCTTTCAGGTTTTCCCCATTTATTATGATGTTGACTTTAGGTTTTTCCATACATTGCTTTTATTAAATTAAAGTATGTTCCTTCATTTGAAGTTTCTTTAGGACTTTTATCATGAAAAGATATTAAACTGTGTCAATGGGTTTTTCTGCATCTATTGAGATGATCATGTGATTTTTCTCTCTAAGTCTATGTGCTATATTTCATTTATTGTCTTTCATATGTTGAATCACTTTTACATGACTGGAATGAAATCAACTTTATCACACTCTGTGGTCTTTTAAGTGTGTTGTTGAAGTCAATCAGCAAGTGTTTTTAAAAGTATTTTTGCATCAATTATTATCAGGGTAATTAGTCTATAGTTTTCCTGCTGTTGTATCTTTCTCTGGTTTTAGTATCAGGATAATACTTGATTCACAGAATGAGTTTGTTAGTATTCCTTCCATTCGTATTTTATGTAATAGTTTGAGGAGCATTGATATTAATTCTTCTTTAAAGGCATTGTAGAATTTGAGCCAGACATGGTGGCACAAACCTATAATCTCAACAATTCATAAGCAGAGGCAGGAAGATCACAAGTTTGATGCCACAGGCAGCCTACACAACTTAGTGAAACATGTCTCAAGATAATTAAAAAATAAAAAAGGGTTGGAGGAGGACACCTCGCAGCTCAGTGGTAGAGTGCTTGCAAAGTATACATGAGGCTCTGAGTTCAACTCCATAGAATGACAAAACAACAACAACAACAAACAAACGCCCAAATTTTGTAGAGTTTGGCAGTAAATCCATCTGGTGATGGGCTTTTCTTTGTTGGAAGGCTCTTGGTTACTGTTTCAGTCTTACTACTTGTTATAGGTCTGGTTTAGTTGTTTATATTTTTGTGATTTAATTGCAGTAGGTCACATGTGTCTAGGAATTTATCCATCTCATCTAAGTTTTCTAGTTTCTTGAAATATAAATTTTCAAAGTATTCCCTAACAAGTCTTTGGATTTCATTGGTACCTGCTATAATGTACCCTTTTTCATATCTACTTTTATTGAGTCTTCTCTTTTTTTCTTTTCATTAGGGTCTTGTTGATATTATTTATTTTTTCAAAGATCCAGCTCTTTGTTTCATTAATTCTTTTTAATGTTTTCTTTTAGTCTCCATTTATTAATTTCTGCTCTGGCTTTCATTATTTCTTTCTGTCCACTGATTTTGTGTTTTTCTTGTCTTTCTAAATCATTGAGGTGCATCATTAAATTATTTATTTGAGTCCTCTCTGATTTTTTTATGTAGGCATTCATAGCTATAAATGTCTCTCTAAGAACTGCCTTTGCTTTTTTCCAAAGGTTCTGGTAGGCTGTGTTTTCATTTTCATGTGATTCTGGGAATTTTTAAAAATTTCCTCTCTGATTTCTTCAAAGACTCATTGATCATTTCAGAATGTTTTATTCAGTCACCATGTATTCATATAGTTTCTGTAATTTGTTTTGGTGTTGATTTCTATGCTATTGTTGCTAGGGGCTGTCAAGTTGGGTCTGACTCAAAGCGACACTCACAGGTTTTGAATGGCTGATTGTTCTTTCAGGATTCCTTCAGGAGTGGATTTCCACATCCTTCTCCCATTTTTTTGTGGCGCTGGGAATTGAACCCAGGGCCTCACAGAGCACAGAGCAGCACTCTACTGACTGAGATAAACCAAGCCCTTTATTCTATTATGCTCCAAAAAAATTCATAAAATTATTTTGATTTTTCTGTATTTGTTAAGACTTGATTTATAGCCTAAGTTATGATCTATTTTAGAAAAAGTTACATGGGCTACTGAGAATAATGTGTAACTTTTGGGTGGAATATTCTACAGATGTCCCTTAAATCTATTTGATCTATTGTTCTGCTTAATTCTGAAGTTTCATTATTGAATTTTTTGTATGAATGTTCTATTTGTCAATGATAGTGGGGAATTGAAATTATTCTCTATTATCATATCTGACTCTATCAGCCCCTTGAGGTCAAGTAGTGTTTGTTTTATGAAATTGGATGCACCAAGGTTCAGTACAAGTATATTTACAATTTTATATCTTCTTGATTGATTATTCCTTTTATTAATATGTTGTTCTTGTTAAGTGCTACTGAGTCAGGTCCAACTCATAGTGACCCTATGTAGCATTTTCAATGGCTGATTGTTTTGGGATTGCTTTGAGAATGAGTTGCCACATCTGTCTCCCAATTTTTGCAGCACTGAGGGTAGAATCTAGGGCCTCAATGCAGAGTTGTACCCTACCAACTGAGCTAAATCTTCTTTATCTCTTCTAATTTTAACTTCAAGTCTACTTTGTCTGATATGAGTGGCTACTCCTTTTTTTGTTCTTGTTTTTGTTTTGGCTTGTTTAATATATCAATTTCTGACCTTTCACTTTCAGTCTGTGAGTGTCTTTGCAAGTGAGATATTTCTTGTGGACAATAAATTGTTTGATCTTGTTTATTAATCCAATCTACTACTCTCATCTTTTCACTGGAGAGTTAACACCATTTATATTTAGGATTATTATTGAGAGGAGTCTGCTGATTCTTGTAATAGTGTTGAGTATTTTGCTGGTTGGTTCACATACTATTTGTTCTTTTCTTTCTCCCTTATTCATATTCAGTGTTGGTTGGTTTTTGAGTTGGACATGACTGATTCTTTTCTAGTTCCCATTAGTTTTTCTATTCCTCTCATGAAATTTATTCTTTCCTGTACTTTGGTGATTTTGTGTATAGTATTTCTTTAAGTATAATCTGCAATACTTTTTGGTGGTCATATATTGCTTTAGTGAGTGCTTGTAGTGGAAAGTCTATTTCTTCATTGATTTTAAATGATAACTTTGCTGGATAAATAATCTTGGTTGGCAGTTTTTTTACTTTTAGGGCTTAAAATATATCATTCAATTCTATTCTGGATTTGAGGATTAGTGCTAATAGGTATGATGTTTTTCTAATAGGTTTTCCTTTGTAGGTGAATTAGTGTTTTTCTTTTGCAGCTTTTGATGTTATTTCTTTATTCTGTAATCTTGGCATTTTAATTATTATGTGTCATGGGGAGGTTCTCTCCTGGCCATGTCTGTTTGGTATTATAAATGCTTCTTGTGGTTGGATATCCATTTCTTTCTCCAGAATTTTAGAGGGGAAACTGGAAGAGACTACAAAGCAGACCATGAAAAGCATCTTAGAAAAATCAAGCAAAGGGATAGAGATAAGCAAAATCTTAAGTCAGAGAAGGTGAATGCTGGCAAGAAGAGGCAAAAGTAGTAGGAGTCACAGAAAAGTCCTCAAATGGAATTGGCATTTTAGGTGTTGGACATGGCACAGAGGCTGAGCAAAGAAGCCAGTCCAAAACATCCCTTTAAGGCTTTCGGGATGCCCTTCTGCTGAGAACTGTCACTCAATCACATCTCTAGCTCTTCTGCCAGCAGCAAAGGCATAGTAGTGAGACAATGAGATCCCTTTGTCGTGACTGTATGTGACTGAAGGCAGAAAGGGAATCAAGACATCTATATTCAAGCTCTGGAATCCAGGAAAGATGCATAGCATGATGCTGCTCTGAAATGATATGCAGGAATGTATGTGGATTGCAGCAGATTTCCTTCTATACCAGTACCCCATTCCACTCACCTTCTTGACCTCTGACACTGTTTTGGAGCTTGCAGCATGTGCTCCAGACTGTCTATTATAATTAATTAATTAATTAATTTTTGTAGTATTGAGGATTGATCCCAGGCCCTTGTGCTAGGCAACCACTCTACCATTGAGCTACATTCTCAGCCATTTAGTAAATTTTTATTTTGAGACAGGGTCTTACTAAATTGTTCAGGTAGCCTCTGTCCTTGAACTAAACCTGTGATCATCTTTCCTCAACTTTCTGAGTCACTAGGATTATAGGCATTTGCCACCATATCTGGCTTGGACTGTTTAATTTATATCCTGGCTCTACTAATTATCAGTAGGCTGACACTAATGTTCTTGGAGAAGAATTTTCACTAGTTGTAAAATAAAAACTAATGGGCTATTATGAACCTCAAACTGGATAATGGCTGCCACGTAGTAAAAGTTCACTAATAGGAGTCTTTGCTATTGTTATTTAGTTGACATAGAAACTTTATTCTCATGGCCTTTCATTTCAACTTCACTACATTTCTTTACTGTGAAGGTGATCGGTATGTTTGTGTATACGTAAGGATGTTTATATATCTCTGTATATGCATATCATCATATTTCTTTGCAGCTGGATATTTTGATTCTAGTTAACAGAATGCAGACTATAAACAATAAACTTGAGAATGGAGCAAATGAAGCACAGAGGAGACACACTTTAGCTATTTTCCAGAACCATGTGTATTTTCCTGGAGCTATCCCCTGGTCTGGGCTGGGATTTAGCTTAGTCGGTACAGCACTGCTCTGCAGTCCCTAAGGTCCCAGGTTCAATTCCCAGGACTGCAAAAAATGGGAGAAGGACATGGCAATCCACTCCCCAGGCAATCCTGAAACAATCAGCCATTGAAAACCCTGTGTGGGTTGCTATGAGTTGGATATGACTTGATTACACCTGAAAACCACAACAGCATGCCCTGGTCTAATTTCAAAAGTGGGTCTATCTCCCTAAGTAGAGAAGCATGAAACCTCCTGACTAACCTCCACTGCAAGTCTCTATGCCCATCCTGTACTAAATGCAAACCTAATACTCTTAACTTGCCCATCCTCAAACCTGGCCAACTCATCTTAGTTCATAAGTAGGGTAGCTTTTCTTGAGGTGGAAATTGCAATGAGTTTTAACAAATTTATACACACACCTAATTTCCACCACAATCATATTACAGAACATGTTCATTACTCAAAAGTTTCCATTTTGTGCTTTCAAGTCAGTTTCCATTCCTAACCCCACACTCAGGCAACAATTTTCTCTCTGTTACTATAGATTTTATTTTTTATTTCTTGTAGCCAAACCTAGCCTCAAACTCATGATGCTCTTGCCTAGGTCTCCTGTGTACTGGAATTGCAGGCATGCACCACCATACTTGGCAAAGCATTGGCTTTTGTTTCTGGATTCTTTGGCTTAATGTAACCTTTTAGAGATTCATTCATGACTCATGATGATGGATCTATCAATAGTTCATTTTTTATAAGTAGTTAGTAGTATTTCACTCTGTGAATATATCAACAGTTTATTTTTCCATTCATTTATTATCTTTTGAGTTGTTGGAATGAACTAAACTGCTAAGCTGCTATCACTATTCTTAAACACATCTTTTATATGGATTCATGTATTCATTTATCTTGGGAAAGTGTATAAGAGTAGTATTGCAGGTATTTATGGTAAGTGTTTGTTTAATTGTTGTCATTTATACCACTATAGACTCCCACCAGCAATGTATGAGCATTCTGATTTTTCTGCATCTTTACCAACACTTGTTATTGTTGTTGTTATGTGGTATTGAGTTGGGACCGATTATGTACAACGGAACAAAACAGGCACTATATCTGGCAGTGCTTCCCTACTATCTACAGGGTTTTCATGGATGATTGTTTTGGGATTGGACTACCAAGTCCTTCTCCCATTTTTGCTCTGCAGGGGATCAAACTCAGGGCCTCAGAGCACACGGAGCAAGCACTCAACCAACTGAGGAAACACCAGCACCCCACCAACATAAAAATGATTTGAAGATATGTGCTTAGTTCTGAGTCTGAATTCTCTATTCCTTTGTCTATATGGTCATGCGTCTGCATACTATTATGCCTAAATCACCTGGTTTTGACTACTGTAGCTTTAGAGTAAGTCTTAATATTAACTATTGTGAGATGTTGACTTTTTTTTTTAAAGAAAGAGTCTCGTGGCTATTCTAGTTTGCCCATATTTGTAAGTAAATTTTTTCTAGGATTTTAATTGAAATTGCATTGATTATATATACTAATTTGAAGAAAATAGATATTCTGATAAAATTAGTTCTTTTCAATCATGAAAATAGAATATTTTACCATCTATGAAGTATGATCAAAAGATACGGTGAATGCTTAAATTTAAAAAAAATATTATAGTAAAATATGTATTGCCATTAATCTCCCTCAAAGTATTCCTTCTGGCTTTGAATACACTTATCCCACTGTTCTTGCCACTTTCTGAAGCAGTTCTGGAAATCTTTCATGAGTGTCTTTAGTTGCACTGTTATGGCTGCCTCAACGTTCTGAATTAATTCAAAATGTTTACTTTTCATGGTCATGTTTACTTTAGGGAGCAGCCAGAAGTAAGCCAGATCTAGTGAATGACATAGATGAGGACACATCATAATGTTTAAATCTGACAGAAATTGCCGTATCATAAGAGATGTGTGACAATAAGTGTTGTCATGGTGGAGGGTGAAACTAAAGACACTCAGGATAGAGGACTTGCAGGATGGCTTCAGAAAGTGGTAAGAACAAAGGGATGAATGTGCTCAAAGGTGTAGGAGTGTTTTGAGGGAGATTAATGGCAAAGTGTGTCTTTTACTTATAATAATTTTTATTTAAAAATTCACTGTATTTTCTGATTTCACTGTATATTCAGGTCTTATTAATTTCTCTGAGCAATGCTTTCTAGTTTAAAGTGTATAGGTCTTATAGATCCCTTTTCTTCATGTTTTTGGATGCTATTATAAATTATATTTTTAAAATTATCATTTATAATGCTTGTTGCTAGATACAATACCATATATTTTATTAGTATATTTTAATTGTACAAAATATTGTATTTAATTATGACACTCTAGTCATATTTACTCCCACCCCC
>VMDO01009356.1:0-60818 GCA_007922755.1 Pedetes capensis | reverse complement strand
TTTGAGAGTCACACTGATTGGTGCTAGCGGACTTCTTAGGATTTTCAACATATATGAATACACCACTTGTAAATGAACAATCTCATTTCTCTATTTCCTAACTGGAAGCTTTTTATTTCATTTTTCTGCTATCTCAAATTGGGTCCTGAAGTACAATGTTGACTAGAAACAGTGAGAGTAGCTATCCTTGTTTGGTCCCCCAGCTTAGAAGGACAATATTGAGCCTTTCAGCAGTAAGTTTGATGTTAGTGCCAGGTTTCTTTATAGAGTCTATTTATCAGTTTGGGGGAAGGCCTCTTTTGGTCCTAGTTTGCTTAGAGTTGTTAATCAATGGATACTGCTCTGTGTTAAATTAATGCCCTTTTTCTTTTGCCTCTCTGGAAATGATCAGTGGTTTTTCCCTTTAATTCTGTTCACATGATGAATTACATTGACTTGTCTCCTAATGTTAAATCATTTTTACACTTCTAAGATAAAGATCACCACTCTTTAATGATATATTATCCTCCTTACTTATTACCGGATTTTATTTTTGTAATATTTTATTAAGAAATATTCATCTATGTTCATTAGGTATATTGGTTTATAGATTTATTTTCTTGTGATATCTTTGATGTTGAGATAATTGTCTTTATAAAATAAACTGAGTTTTCTTTTTTCCTCAACTTTCTAGAAGGTTTTGTATAGGATTGGTATAACTTCTTCCTTAAATATTTGATAGAATCCATTATTAAAGCCATGCGGTCTGGATCTGTAATAATCTGTGTAGGTTGACTTTTAACTAAAATTCAGTTTATTTAACATAACTATGAATATCTCATTGTTCTATTTGTTTTTGAGTCAGTTTAGGTAAATTTCATCTTTGAAAATGTTTTTCCTTTTATCATGTTTGTCAACTAATTTATCTCCTAATGTATATTATTTTGTTCTCTCCAATGTAAACTTAACATAAAAATTTAATTATACCTCTGGTCCATTGTAGATCAGGAAAATAAGAACTCTGCTCTTATATAGTCTTTGCAATTGTGTGAATCAATCCACAGTATAACTTGGTGACATTGAAAAGCAGTAATTTTAATACATCTATACTTGACCAAGAAATTCCAATTGTAGGAATTTATTCCAGAAATATAATTATACATGAACTTATAAATGTCTAAGATTATTCATAGCATCATTTTTTTCACAATGAAAAGTGAAAACAACAAAATTGATCAGCAGAGAGCCAGATAATAAAGAATGAGACATCCATAAATGAAATATAATGCAAGGAAAAAGAGGTAAACAATATATGTTCATATGCAAAGATATCTTTTATATATTATTGCTCAATAGAGAAAAGATTGCAAAATAAGATTTCACAGCATTCTCTTTAGAAGAACATAGAAAGTCGTGCTTAGAAAATTTGTCTAAAATTATATAGCAAACTAGTTGGACTTCAGTATTTTAAGGAATTGATAAGAAATATTATTAGCAATTTATATCTTTAGGCATCAATAGCTATTCCTAGATTTAACACACATTATTAAAGTAAAAAGCCAAACTCAGATAAAAGTTTTCTAACTCTCACTTTTTGTGTCTTTTCCAGCAGTGAGCAGATTTCCTATTTTCATTTTGGCTGTTCTTCTAAGTTGTGAATATAGCTGCCTTGATTCTTTCTGCTCTCTGCAATTTGAAGTGGCTCAGTTGCTAGTCAGGGACATGCCATAGAGAAAACTAGGGCAAGAACCTGGCTCAAATGCATACAGATGCACATATGCTCACAGGGAAAGCCTAATACTTTCCATGGAGTGCAGGTAGGGTTAGGGGTAGAATCTCTACAATATTCTGTAGGGTCGCAGTATGAGGAGCAGGACTCTATGAAAAATGAATGAAGGAGTCAGTTAGCTTCATGGGGGATTTTTGATGAGGTTAAGGCTTTGGCTGAGCCTGATTCACAGACTTTTGGAGTTATCACTGCATGATTTAGAGGCCAGTTGTTGTATCTTCTGTGGAGGAAGGAGCTGACTTTGGCTGTGAATAACTAAGAGAACTCTGGGAGGAGACTGGTATAAAGAGCTAAAAGTGAACTGCTTAGAATTTGTGACATCTTCTGGAAACCAAGACTTGGGGCTTTGGGTGAATGCAGCTCTGGTATTAAGAAGTCTCCCATTGGTAAGATTTCAGGTTTCCCCACTAAACAAAAACTTTCAAAAGTTCTACCATTTAATTAGTCAAAAATTGAAATAACTGACTGATTGCATAGGGACTCCATGAACCTAGGCTAATTAAGAAGATGCACCTCTGTGACTAGGTCCCCTTGGGAAGGAAGGGAGAGGAGAGGAGAGAGAGGGACAACCTCTCAACACTGCATAACACTGTTATTACTGGACTTCTTCCTAAGCTTTTCCTTGAGGACAGTTTTCTTCCTTACAGTGAGTGAAGACAGCAGCAACTGGCAAGGCTCAATACTGGCCAGACAGGTGTCACTATAGCTGAGCCCAGAGAACATCAGAAGGGGTGGTGAAGCCCCTCCCTGACGTGAGCCTTCTCAAGGGTCCCCTCTGTGTAGGTAGCAGTAGGAGGTTAATGGCAGGTAGCTTTGGGCCTGGCTGCCTTCCAGAAGAAGGGCACCCAAGGAGCGGACTAGGGAGTTGCCAGGTGGATGGGCTCAGGGAGACACATTCAGCTCCATGCTGGCCCAGTGCTAAGGTAGGACACAGCTCCCTGACATGAATGAGTATCCTTCTCTCTCCATTATTTCTCATCTAGTGCTGGTTCCACACAGATTGTGTGATAGCAGACCACTGCTTTCTCTCAGCAAATCTGTCCTTGAAGTCTGAGGTCCACCAGGAAAATAGCCATAGAGAAATGGAGAGATTTACCTCAGTAAGTTCAGGGAGGAAGAAAGGTGCTAATGTGAGACAGGAGGGAAACCGAGGAAGGCAGTACTGAGGGGCTATGGCCTGGCTGGCCCTGTTATATACCCACACACCACCATTAACCAAGATTTTTTCATCATTGCTTATTTGGCTTAAGAACACACACACATACACACACACACACACACACACGCACACACACACGGAGACAGAGCGAGAGAGACAGAGAGGGATACACCCATATAAATGTATTGTTGTTGTTGTTAGGTGCCGTCGAGTAGGTATCGGACTCATCGTGACCCTCATAGGGTTTTCAATGGCAGACTGTTTCAATGGCAGATTACCTTGGGAATGGATTGCCAGGTCCTTCTCCCATTTTTGCGGTGCTGGGAATTGAACTCGGGTCCTCAGAGACTGCAGCGCAGTGCTCTACCACCTGAACTAAATCCCAGCCCCTATATAAATGTATACATATACACATATACATATAAACACACATTTATATATACATATGGACCTGTACATGAGTATGTCTGTGTTATATGTGCCAGTTTGGGAACAGAGAATTGAAGAAAATGTCTTTGCCCTTGCAGAATTTATATTCTAATTTAATAGATGAAAAACAAATAAATTTTCTACCTTCCTTCATTGCTTTATTTTTTCCATATGGCATGATTAATAACCTAATTTTATAATATATTTACTATTCTTGTGAGTGATTTGGCCCCTAACTTCTCCTTGAATATAAATTCCACATGACAGAACTTTTTCAGTTGTATTCATGGCCACGTTTATTTAATATTACATGAAGGTATAAAATAAAAAAATAGACATACAATATCAGGTAATAACAAGTGGCATGAAGAAAATGGAGTCCAATGATGAGCATGCTTCCCAGTTTTCAGTTTGGTGATTGGAAACAGTCCTTTGAAATGGTGAGTTTTGAATCATGGGTAAATGAATGGCCACATAGAGAGTCAGATATCCCAGCTGCTGAGAGTCCCACCTCTATTCTGGGTCTCTTCCAGCTACTGTCTTCTCTTCCTCCAGGACCCTCAAGGGAAAGTGGAGTAAGACAAGAATGGTTCTGCTTTGGGAAGTTATTGCAAGCCCTCTTGTTTCCCTGTGGACATCATACTGTTTTGCAATGTGGAGGTTTTAAAATCAGAGGAAAGAAAGAATGTTGCTCCTAGACTCCAGCCTTCTGTCTCTTAGGCACAAGATGGGTCTAGGAACTTCTATTGTGTTCATGCCCAGGGTTCATAGGTCTAACCTTTGAACATGTTCTGGAATGTCTTTATGTCATTTGGTACAGTTACTTACAAGGAGGTAGGAAAATCCCAGGACTAGAGGGTCTGATTAATGTGCTCTCACAACTGGCCTTTTTTAAAAGGGCTTTTTGATTCCCCTGGGAGAAGGAATATCCAGTGAGGAAAAGGATAAGGAAGATTTTTCTGACACCAATACAGAAGGGAGTATCTGCACCCTTTCTCGGGAGCTAGCTCCACAGAGAAGTGGCACGGGTCACTTACAGACTTGAAGGGTTGACACTCAGCTCTGGCTTTAGGCAGAGGGCAATGGTAGGAGCATGTCACCTGATATCAGGTTGGCAGTAGTCCCTCATCCTAACCTTTCTTCCTCCTCTCTTGTGAGCAGGACCGTGTGGAGCAATGCTATCTCTCTTCTGGTTCATTAGTTCCAAAGAAGCAAAAGCAAGAACTAAGTGATGGACAATTGCACTAGTGCCACTGAATTCTGCTTCCTAGGCTTCCCTGGGTCCCAAGAACTACATCATCTTCTATTTGCTATATTCTTTTTCTTCTATTCAGTGACATTAATGGGAAACACGGTCATCATTGTGATTGTCTGTGTTGATAAACGTCTGCAGTCCCCCATGTATTTCTTCCTTGGCCACCTCTCTGTCCTGGAGGTCCTGACCATGACTACAATAGTTCCCACAATGCTTTGGGGGTTGCTGCTTCCTGGGACCCAGATAATATCTCTGATGGGATGTGTTGCCCAACTCTTCTTCTACCTTGCTTTGGGGACCACAGAGTTTGCATTGCTGGGAGCCATGCTGTGGACCCTTATGTGGCTGTCTGTAACCCCTTGCGATATAACATCATCATAAACAGCCACACCTGCATTTGAGTGGTGATTGTGTCATGGGTGTTTGGGTTTCTTTCTGAAATGTGGCCAGTCTATGCTACATTTCAGTTCACTTTCTGCAAATCAAACCTGTTAGACCATTTTTACTGCGACCGTGGACAGTTGCTCAAGCTATCCTGTGATGACACTTTTTTCACAGAGTTTATTCTTTTTTTAATGGCTGTTTTCATTATCATTGGCTCTTTGATCCCCACGATTGTCTCCTATGCCTACATCATCTCCACCATCCTCAGGATCCCCTCAGCCTCTGGACGCAGAAAAGCCTTCTCCACTTGTGCTTCTCACTTCACTTTTGTTGTCATTGGCTATGGCAGCTGCTTGTTCCTCTATGTGAAACCCAAGCAAACTCAGGCTGCTGAGTACAACAGGGTGGCATCCCTGCTGGTTTCTGTGGTCACCCCTTTCCTGAACCCTTTTATCTTTACTCTCTGGAATGACCAAGTCAAAGGGGCCCTTCATGATGGAGTGAAACGCTGCTGTCAGCTCTTCAGAGATAAGCTTTCCTCTAAGTGACTCTTGGGCTGGGATTTAGCTTAGTTGGTAGAGTGCCACTCTGCAGTCTCTGAGATCCTGAGTTCGATTCCCAGCCCTGCAAAAATGGGAGAAGGATGTGGCAATCCACTCCCAAGACAATCCCAAAATAATCAGCCATTGATAACCCTATAAGGACTCACTATGAGTCGTACAGGACTCAACAACACCTGACAACAAGTGACTCTTCAGGGGCATGTCCTCACTTGTATTATTTTGTTGTTTGTATTATTTAGTAATTCTTAACACTTCTCCTCCATTATGATCATTACAAAATTCAAATCATGTGTACAACTCCCAGTCACACCTTGGAAGATCTACTTCCATGTCTCTGTGTAAGGTAAATAAAAATGAATCTCAGTTTCTGCCCACCAGACACCCACCAACTTCATTTCTTCCTGTTTTCACTGTTGAGCTTTCATGAACATGTTGGAACTAGAGAAAGGAGACATTTTTCTAAGAGTGCTATTAGCCCACTTACTAATCCTCCATCTCTCATTTCTGAAAAATTATTTCCTGGGGGAGAAAGAAAGGAAAGAGGAAGATGGGGTGGGAGAGGAGGATCAACAGTATAAAGGTAGAGATGTTCGCCTTGGTCCTTCATCAATGTTGCTAAATCCTCCATGCTTTTGTGAAATCTCTTGACAATGTGGCCATATGTATTTTAAGTATCCCAAGTATCTCTTTCTGTCTGGTTGTGAATAGATCATATTGTCCTGGCCCAATTGCTCCTGCAAAGCAATGTAGCATTGTTCACCATTTGTCCCAGAACCAATCTGTTGTTGTTGTTATTAGGTGCCATTGAGTTGGTATCCAACCTATAGCGACTCTGCGTACAACAGGTGAAACACTATTGTCAGTGCTTCTCTGCTGTTCATAGGGTTTTTCAATGGTGGATTGATATTGGGGAGTGGCTTGCCAGGTCCATCTCCCAAGCCTACAGCACCTGGTGTTCCCCAGTGGTCTCCCATCCAAGTACTAACCAGGCCCGATCCTTCTTAGCTCCCGAGATCTGATGGGATCAGATACCACAGGGCTACAGCTACAGGCTAGAACCAATCTAGAGTTTAGATAAGGAGTTTGGAATGCTTTTCACCTGGCAAATCTTGGTAGTATTTAGAAAATGAAAACATTTGTGGGCAAAATGTTTGAGGAAGAGTTTAGAATTCATCCA
Source organism: Pedetes capensis (assembly GCA_007922755.1). Classification (NCBI taxonomy): domain Eukaryota; kingdom Metazoa; phylum Chordata; class Mammalia; order Rodentia; family Pedetidae; genus Pedetes; species Pedetes capensis. The sequence continues at coordinate 54,083 of VMDO01009356.1, read as the reverse complement.
AATGGTGACAATCAGTAGACCCTGCCGGCTCTGAAGTAGGAGAAGAAATTGAGCCACTCAGCAGTGAGGTCATGTGGCTATGTATTATTCCAGCGAGTACTGTGTGAGGACATCTTGCTTGTTTCGTGAGGATAGACAAGACCATTAGGTGTTACTGGATAGCTTTCACTGAATACTGGCAGCAAAGTGGCAAGTCGGACTTGAAATCCAGCCAGCCTATGTTCTTTGCGAACCAAGGGGCCATAGTGCGATGGCATTTCCTGGAGAAATGGGATACTTCTGCTGTAAGATAGGTACTCCACATTTGCAGGCCCAGTTCATGAGGATCTGTTGTGACAAGAAAGAATGTTATTTTTCTAATTCATTAGCTACAGAGGGAGCCTTTAAGAGCCACCCACAAATGACCTAATATAGTTAGTGCATATACATAATTGGTGGGGAGGGGAACACAAGAAAATAAATGTTAAAAAACACATGATGTTACAATATTTTGTGAAACCACATTACTACCTGTCCTAGGCCACATGGAAATCAAGTCTGAAGTAGGTAGTATTTACTCCAGGATATGTCCAAAGTTTTCCTTGGTCCAGATGCACATTGGGGGGGTCCAGTTAATCTGGTCAGAAAGTTGAGCTTAGTTGGGGTATTTGGCTGTCTTCAGTGAACCACATGCTTTAATTTGCTTTAGTCAGGGGCTGCTATGGTCTCAGGCTTAGATTTAGACTGATACAGGCATTGAGTTTAGCACAAAAACAATAACTACTCTAATACTTAAAACTTGTGAGGTGCTTTAAAATATCCACAGTGCTATTACAAATGACTTTGATGTTGATCATTCCTTGGACTAACCAGAGAGATATTTGCATGAGGGATAATACATTAATCCCTTGGTCATTATTCCAGTATGCTGAGACAGTGGGGCCTTAGTGAAAGAATTCCTTTACTGTTCTGTCTTCTGAATATATTTTCTATTATTCTCAAGGGCATGAGTGTGCATAGGTCAAAATTATGTTGAACACTTGCTCCCACCTCAAAAATACACACATCTGTACAATTGCTCTCTTACTGTGCAGAGACACACTGGCAGTTTATTCCCACATGGGTAGCACCAGATACTATTCTTAGAGAATTGATCAAGTTTTAAATTGGTGATCTTTTCTTTACCACCTCATAAAGATATGAACACCCTTTTCTGGCCTTCCTCAGAATCTGCCTTCATCTCTTCTCCTTCTATCAGTTTTATAAATAGAGTTGAGTCTCACCATAAACTGTGGAAAGCTGAGGCTACTACTGGAGTGGAGATATTATACACCATCGCTCTTGAGAGCAGAGGCCGGCATGCACTAGTAGGCACTGCGAGAGTTGCCTGCAGAGATCCAGAGAGCAGTGCATCAAGGGCATGGTTGGAACATACAGCTGGGCAAGGGCAAATGTGTGGATGTGGATTCACTCCTCCACAATGCAGAATTTAACATTTTGGCAAGGAGCCTAGGAAATCAGTCTAAGATATACAATTTGATGACTCATAGTTTGGGGGAAAATGGCCTTCATTAAAGTAAGTAGAGATGCCAGAAATTGCCCGGGAAGACTATGGAAGATGGGATCAAATGGTTTAAAAAAATGGAAATACTGTAATTGGTCTACAACATAAGACAGAAAAACCTAACAGCTGATTATGCTCATCAGAGTGCTTGGAGGGCACTCAGTGTGGCAAGGTAATAAAAAAAAAGTGCTGTTAAAAAAGATATCAGCTGAGAAGACTCATGTTAGGAGCTACTGTCACTAAACTGAGCTCTCCAAGTAGCAAGGGGATACAGGGGGCAAGAACAGCAAAGGACATGCGTCAGGACTCAACTGCCAGATGCAAAGTGTGCACACATACATTTGTAGATAGAAAGGATGAAATAACAGATAGAAGGAGTTTGAAGAGCATGATCTTTGTTGTTGTTAGGTGCCATTGAGTCGGTGTTTGACTCATAGCGACCCTACATACAACAGACAAAACATTATCTCTGCTATCCATAGGGTTTTCAATGGCTGATTGTTTTTTGGGAGTGGGTTGCTGGCTCCTTTTCCCAAGCCTACAGCACCTGGTGTTCCCAGGTGGTCTCCCATCCAAGTGCTAACTAGGCCTGACCCTGCTTAGCTTTTGAGATCAGATGGGATTGGATACCACAGTGGTATGGCTGCAGGTAGCATGATCTTTAGAGATGGCCAATAGAATGTGGTGTCCATGTGGAAGATATATGGGCAAGCCACAAACGTACTTCTTAGTACACCTAAACAAAAGCTATCAAGAAGAAATGAGAAGAAGGCTGAAGAAAGCCACTCCAATTGAAAGACATGGTCCTTTGCCCAGTCTCCAGATTGGAGTCAATTCTCACACTCAGGAGCTATCCAATGAAAAGGAAGTTGAACCATCTAAAGAATGTGATATTACAGCATGAAAACTAGATCCAGTAGTGATCTACCATTGCCCCTAGAGTCCATCAACTGTCTTTGTGGATGGCCATCATGGGGGTAGGGGGATACTCTGATATTAGAGAGATGTAATGATATATCACCTGCAGCCTACCACTGTGCCATCCGATCCTGTCAGATCTCAGAAGCTAAGCAGGGTCAGGTGTGGATAGTACTTGGATGGGAGACTGCTTGGGAAAATCAGGTGCTATAGGCTTGGGAGAAAGACCTAGCAACCTACTCCCAAAAAACAACCAGCCATTGAAAACCCTGTGAATAGCAGAGAAGCATTAACAGTAGTGTTTCGCCTGTTGGAGTTGGACACCAACTCAACAGCACCTAACAACAACAACAACAATGATATATCACTATATCATTACATATAGTAAGATATGAGAAGAAACTAATGTCCACAGATCAACAACACCATTAATGGATACCTTAGTCAGGAACATATGGGAGTCAGATTGTTAATGGAGGACTGACCTAGTACCACCTTGCCGCAGTTCCACTGGGGCCTCCATTTTTCATTCTTTTGCTTTCTCTATTTTTTTAAAATATCTTCTCCCTTTTTTGCTATTTTCTCCTTTCTCTCTTTTCTTTTCCTCTTTACCTCTACTTCTCCAATCCCTGTCTCTGTCTCTCCTGTGTCTCTGTTTTACACACACATACACACACACACACACACACACATCTTCCTGTATCAGGCACTGTGAATTCAGAGATGAACTCCAGACTCAGTTGTCCACCAGAGAGCTCAGCCCGTTGAGGGAGAGAGACAGGTCAGTTATCTGTACTCTGCAACAAGCCTCCCCAGTCCCCTGCCAGAGGTCTGTATGGGGGAAAGGGTAGCTGAGGAGAAAGAGTGAACTCTGCTGGGGGGTGAGGAAATAAAAGAGCTTCTCAGAGTCAGTGACATCTGACTTCACGTTTGAAGGGAAAGTAAGTGTTCTCAGGGAGAAGCTGGGGATTCCCCTGTGTCCTGTGTACTTACGCTCACTTTCAACTGAGGTTGGCTTCCTTCAGGTGTTTCTTGGCATGTTAAGCAATTACCGAGGACCCATCTGGGGCTAAACCAACCATGAGAACATTCGTAAAGCTATCCTGTAAGCAGGAACTTGCCCCTCAGGAGTCTGGATTCCAAAAGGCTTCTGCTATGTTATTGTATTTCTCTCACAGATGACCTACCTTTATGAGACCCCTACAACACTCTAAAATTTAAGCAGAAAGTCATTCCGTTTAGCGGGGCCGTTGGTGCAGAAGCGTAGCTTCCCCAGTGGCCCAGATGCTTTGCCCTGAATCTCATCCTGCACTTGAGAGATGGTGACTGGAAAAACACGAAATTCACAGCCAGGCTCCAGCTCTGCTCATCCAGTTCTGAGTTGTGTGGCCTGAGGCTGAATAGCCAACCTGTCTGAATCACTGTAGGGTCCACTTCTGGAGGAAATTAAGAATATTGAATTTAAAGAAACAGATGCATATCAGGACCTTAATAAATTTTGGAAGTTGAATGACCATCTGAGATCATTTGTAGGTTCCTGTATGTAAATCATGTCTAGATTCACATGGTTAACCAGAGTCTATGCTAGAGATTAAACTTGAGTGTACTGAATAGAGGGAAAAAAAACTGGGGAGAAAAAGGTGCAAGAGAGAGAGAGAGGGAATATATATACACACATATATATAGTTTATATATATAGTTATATATATAGCTTATATATATATAAACTATATATATAGTTTATATATATAAACTATATATATATAAACTATATATATAACTATATATGACTATATATAACTATATATAACTATATATATAGTTTATATATATAATTTATATATATATATGTATGTATATATATAGTTTAAGTAATAAATACTGCCAATTGATTAGAATGCTCAGAGAACCAATGGAAATCAGGAAGGATTCATGGTCAAACCCTGGAAAACATTTCCGGGGAGCAGAAGTATTGCTAAAATATGAATGAAAGGAAAACATTATATGAATGTTGACGGATAAAGGCCAGTATTAATTAATCTACAGACAGGACTACAGATTCAAAGTTCTGTGGAGAGCGAGCCAGACAGGATGAGAGCAGCAGGCTGGGGAGAGGGTGGAGCCAGAGCAGAGAGGAGCATGTCCACCTGAACACACCAGCAACCCTTGTCAGCTGTTCCTGCTCAGTGTGCTGAGATCTGTTTCTTTGTAAGTGAGAAGCTCAAGGGCCAAACCATGTTCAGAAAGAAAGAGATGCTGTTTCATGTGTGTCCCCCAGAATTCATGTGTTGGAAGTTTACCCCCCCCCATCTTTTGTTTACATTATTTGAAAGTGAGGCATTTGAGAGGCAATTAAGTTTAGATGACATCAGAGGGTGGGCCCCCCATGATGACATTAGTGGCTAAGCTAGCGTGCTTGCTCTTTCTCACCGTGTGATATACTCCACCATAATGTAATATAGTAAGAAGGCCCTCTAAGAAGATGACCAGATGGAATCATACTGTTGGACTTCCCACACTCCAGAACCATGAGCTAAACATTTATTCTTTATAAATTACCCAGTCTCAGGTGTTTTGTTATAACAACAGAAAATGAACTAAAATAGAGGACCAGACCAAAAATGTTGACAGCAGTGATTTGGAAGCATCTCAAGAGAGGGGGTTTGCATTGATGGTGAATGATACTTCCAGAATATTGTGTGGGAGGGAGGAAGACAGGGAGTAAGCCATCTGGTTAGACCTTGGTGAGTTATAAGATGATTTATACAAGGAAACATTTTGAAAGAAGCTGTCCTGTAGAGTTAAGGTGTTAGGAATTTACAGTTTTAAAAAAAGAAGTTTGAAAAAAGATTGAATGTGTCTAGCAACATACATTGCCCCATCTCATGTATATGTGTGTGTGTGTGTGTGTGTGTGTGTGTGTGTGTGTGTGTGTATAACTGTTTCTCTTGAATTAAAGTAAATATATCTCATGTTGGTATAAAATTTGGATAGAACACTGGAGAAATGAAGACAGTGGAGGGAGACTGGATGGCAAATAAGGGTCAAGACAACTTGAGACCATGAAATGTGTAGAGGGGGAGATGGAAGAAAACTTGGTAATCAGGTAAATAAGAAAATACACACAGTTCCTGCCTTAGGATGTTTTGACTTAGGATTTTTTGATCTGTGATTTTTCAGGCTTATGATGCTTTGAAAGCAATATAGATTCAGTAGAAACCAGACTTCAAATCTTGATCTTTCTCATACTAGTGATATATGTACCATGCTCTCTCCTGATGCCCGGCAATGGTAGGAGCTGCAGCCCTCAGTCTGCCATGCAATGCTGAGGATGAGTGACTGACACTCGACAGTGTGCTGGGCTGCTAGGGTTTGCAATGTTGTGTTTTATGCTTCTGCATCCCATCAAGTCTACAAAATATCCATCTGCGCATGTGCATGAGATAGTCAACACTTTATTATAAAATAGACTTTTAAGTAGATGATTTTGTTCAATTGTATGTGAATGTAAGTGTATTGGCACATTTAAGTCAGACAAGGGTAAGCTAGGATGTTTAGTAGTTTAGACGTATTAAATCCATTTTTGACTTATGAAATTTTCAATTTGGGAAGGATTTATGGGACATAGACCCATCATTAAGTCAAGGAGTGGCCATAATTGGTATTAGAAGGGATGACTTCATTTAGAACAGAACCAGGGAAGGCTTGAGCATGTGAAGGAAGGATTCACAGATGCAGTGCTAGGGAGTGAGGAGCAGAACCTAGGGCTGGGGGAGTAGAGGGTGTTCATGCATACAAATCCATGCAGATCAGCTCAGCTGGCCAACAGAAGTAGAGAAAACCGGAGTCCTATAGGAAAGTACGGGAGGGTCTGTAAATACCAGAGATGGCAAAGCTGCTTAACCTTAACCTGTCATGTTCAAGACATTGCATATATTATTTCTAACACTAAGAAGTGATTATTATCTCCAAGGTACAGGTTAAGAGTATGAGGAGCATGGAGCTTCAGAAACACCTTGAAAGAACAGAAGTCGTGCTGCTACTCGGTTCTGGCTGATGCTGACGTATCCCCTTAGTTCTTCCCAACGGCTGTTATTGCAGGAAGCTCACAAACACACGCACAAAAGGTACTGCGACATGCTGACTAAACAATAAGGGCTATGTTTAAGTGTATGTAGTTCCTGCTCTGATAAATAAAATGCCCAGTCTTTGGAAACATTGCTGACTTTGTAATTTTATATTGTATGAATTTTCTCCATGAAAGAATAGTAAAATAATCTGCTTTAGGACGTTCTTGTCAAGTGGTGGATCTCAGAATTTGTGAGCACTTAAAAGAGAGTCCTGAACTACAGGAGCTTGGCCTCCCTGTAGCCAGCCATGCTCTGCCTCATATTGGCTTGGGTTGTAAATTATCTACCCGGCAACATGCACAAATTACACACCCCAAGGACCTTCACCATGTGCATGAGGCACTGTGTACCTCACGCAGACGTGGGACTCTGCGTTGCATAGGCGGACACATTACAGTGAGAGGAGAAAGGATGGACTGAGCCTGGGCTGTTAAACCAGATCTGCACTAGAGGGAGCCTCTCACTTGCGATGCTGCCACCTACAGTGACCAGGAGTAATATGAAAAGACTTTTGCTTGGTTTCTGATATCATTATGTCTACCTCATTTTTCCAAGTGAACTGTAATAAATAATTACTGCCCACCTTTCAAAGAACCAATACCTATGGAGGCCTCATTGCCAAGTCGCAGAAGCCTACGCCTTCTAAGAGGTGTGGCTTTACCTCCACCTAGTGGCCACTTTAAGTAATGCAGCTGACTGGAAGCGTTCTGGGGAGAATGTCGGAGGGAAAAAGAGACCAGAGCAAATGCTTATCTCCACAGCCAGGAAGTGAGGAAAGAAATAAAAGGGCTAGAAAATCTTGGGGACGGTTTTTTGAAAACTCAAAAATAGGAGACATTGCTGAAGCAGATCAAATTTCCAGAGAGATCCATGAGCAGAGTCCTTTCCTGAGAATAACAGTCATTTCCATGAAATATACTTTAAAATATACTTTAAAAATTAGGTTGAACTATGGCCTTATGAGGGCTGGGATTTGGCTCAGTGGGTAGAGCGCTGCGCTGCAGTCTCTGAGGTCCCGAGTTCAATTCCCAGCACCGCAAAAATGGGAGAAGGGCCTGGCAATCCACTCCCAAGGCAATTCGGAAACAGTCAGCCATTGAAAACCCTATGAGGGTCGCTATGAGTCGGATACTGACTCGAGGGCACCTAACAACAACAACAACAAATGGCCTTATGAAAGACAAATACCTGAAGGAGACTCAGAGCTGTGTTGAGTCCCTCTGGAAGGTCAGAGGGGTAGGTGAAACGGCCAGAAATGAACAGTTGGATGGTTGTGTCAGCGAAAACCCTGCTCCCAGGTACATGTTCAGCTGAGATGTTACAAACACTGCCTTTGTGGCGGCTGCAGGCGGCACACATTGAACCACTTCGATGTAATACATCAAACGTTTCTAACATAACCAGGCTATGCAAGGGGGTCGTAGCTTCTCCCTGCCTTGTCTTTGCCACGGCCACATCACTTCTCCATTTCCGTAGGCTGCACAGCCATGAGTTCCGCATCTGTGGATCCAAACACACAGGGAAAATATCCAGACGAAGAAAAGCGTATTTATACTAAATGTGTGCAGACGTTTTCTGGTCTTCATTCCCCAAACAAAACAGCATAACAACTATTTGCATAGTACTTTCATTGTATTAGGCATAAGTCATCTAGAGATGATTTAAAGAATACAGGGGGATGGGCACAGGTTACAATCAGATACTATGCCATTCTATGTAAAGGACTTGGGCATCTGTGTTTTGGCATCCATGGGGGTCCTGGAGCCAATCCTTCATAGGTCCCTAGGGGAAGTTGTATTCTGTCCATGTTAGGATTAAGGCAACCAGGGAATCAGACATGCCAAGCAGCCTGTCCAAGCCTCCTAAGTACTGAAAGGTAAAGATGGGGTTCAAATTCAGGCCTGTAATTCCAGCTCCTGTTCTCCCATCACTTCATGGTGCTCTTTTTGTTATTGTTTTTGAACCACATACATGTAAGTATTAATTTCAAAGTTTATTTCAATTGGTATGAATTTGTGGAGTTGTTAATTAATTCACATGGTTTGGAAAAGTTAGAAAAGTACAAAAATGCAAGGGAAAATAAAAGCAATCTCTCTCCTACCTCTAGCCACCCACTTCTCCTTCTCTGAGGCAGTGTCTGTTACCACCATCTTGTTTATGTTTCCAGTGTGTGTTATCCATGTGTGTGATTAAGAAATGTTGGCTGTGCAAGGTGGAACAAGCCTGTAATCCCAACAGTTGGGAGGACGAGGCAGGAGGATTGCTAGTTTCAGGGAAGCCTGGACTTTATTGTGAGACTTCATCAAAGAAAGAAGAAAGAAGAAAGAAAAGAAAAGAAAAGAATAGAAAAGAAAAGAGAAGAAAAGAAGAGAAAAGAAAGAGAGAGAGAGAGAGAGAGAGAGAGAGAGAGAGAGAGAGGGAGGCAGACAGGGAGAAAGGAAGGGAGGATGAAAGGAAGGAAGAAAAAACAAAAGAAGGAAGGAAAGCAGAAGAAAAAATGTTAATATCAAAATGATTGCCTCCTTAACGTTGTAAGAAATTGTATTTTTATTATTAAAAAAGTCACAATAAGAAGTTAGTCAAGTTAAACACCAAAATCAAAATACTTTGCTTATCCTAACAAAATTTTAAATTCAATCAAGAGCTAAGCATTCAGGATTTTGAAATAAGATATGTTAATTCATCACTCAGTCATTTGAATAGTTTTGAGTCACTACCAATGAAAGGCTTTAAAGTGATTACTTAAATTTTCTCCAAAGCTTATATGCATTCCCATACCCTGTTAGAAAGCTCCAAATTATCCAAAGCCTGTCTCCTTTCCCTCTCTTTTATTGAAAAAAAAGTATTCTATTCTTATTTCCAGACCTGATTCTTGGTTATTAGATTGACCCTTAGGCAACCAATTTAATTCAGCTAGAGACACCCTCATCCAAAGAGTCCCAGCCAAAAGTCAGTCTGGGTTTTATTTTACGTGATATTATGGGCAAGCTGGATCGCCATTTCTTTAACAAAATGCCTTGGAGTTTTAAAAATGTTGCCCAAATCTTTTTGCACATGTTGGTTCGTTAATATGAGACCAGTTTTCACATGCAAAGTGAACCAGCTCCATCACACTAGGTTTTAAGTACGTTTTTGCAAGAGGTCCCATTTTTGGCCAACTCAAAACTGAGCTTTCATGTCAGCTAATTAGTATTTGTTCTTAAATTGGGTAGTTCTAAGCCAAGCTAGGAGATCACATGCAATTTACTTCTTCTCTGTTGTTGTTGTTGTTAGGTGCCATCGAGTTGAGTCCGACTCATAGCAACCCTACATACAGCAGATCGAAACACTTGCCGATTCTGTGCCAGGCAAATGATCTTATTTATGTTTAAGCCCATTGGTGCAGACACTGTGTCAATCCATCTGGTGGAGGGTTCTCCTCTTTTGCATTGACCTGCCACTCTCCCAAACATGATGTCTTTCTCTAGGGATTGATCTCTTCTGACTACATGTCCAAAATATGTAAGACGGAATCTGGCCATTCTTGCTTCCAAGGAGCACTCTGGTTGCACTTCTTCTAGGACAGATTTGTTGGTTCTTTTGGCGGCCCATGGTATATTTAATAGACGTCTCCAGCACCACAATTCAAAAGCATCAATTCTTTTTCTGTCTTCTTTGTTCAATGTCCAGCTTTCACAACCATATGATGCCACTGAAAATACCATGGCATGAGTCAGACACACCTTCATCTTCAATGTGACATCTTTGCTTTTCAATACTCTAAAGAGATCTTTTGCCACAGCTTTTCCTAGAGCAATGCATCTTTTGATTTCTTGACTGCTGCTTCCACGAGTGTTGATTATAGAGCTAAGGAAAGCAAAATCTTGGATAACCTCATTCTTCTCTCCATTTATTGTGAAGTTGCGTGCTGACCCACTTGTAAGGATTTTTGTTTTGTTGATGTTTAGTTGCAACACATATTGAAGGCTATGATCTTTAATCTTCATCAGTAAATGTTTTAAATTCTCTTCACTTCCAGCAGAGTTGTGTCATCTGCATAACACAGGTTGTTAATGAGTCTTCCTCCAATCTTGATGCCACATTCTTCCTCATAAAGTCCAGCTTCTCGGATTATTTGCTCAGCGTATAAATTGAAGAGATAGGGTGAAAGTATGCAGCCTTGATGCACACCTTTCTCAACTTTAAACCACTGAGTGTTTCCTTGTTCTATTCGAACAACTGCCTCCTGGTTCATGTACAGATTTCTCATGAGCACAATTAGGTGTTCTGGTATTCCCATTTTCCGAAGTGTTATCCATAATTTGTTGTGATCCACACAATCAAATGCCTTTGCATAGTCAATAAAACCATAGATAGACATCTTTCTGATATTCTCTGCTTTCAGCTAATATCCACCTGACATCATCAATGATATCCCTTGTTCACCGCCCTCTTCTGAATCCTGCTTGATTTTCTGGTAATTCCCTGTCTATATACTGCTGCAGTCACTTCTGAATGATCTTTAACAGAATTTTGCTTGCATGTGATATTAATGATAGTGTACGATACTTTGCACATTCAGTTGGATCCCTTTCTTGGGAATAGGCACAAATATGGATCTCTTCCAGTCAGTTGGCCAAGTAGCTGTTTTCCAAATCTGTTGGCATAAACATGTTAACACCTCCAGTGCAGCATCTGTTTATTGAAACATCTCTATTGGTATCCCATCAATTCCTAGAGCCTTGTGTTTCACCAGTTCTTTCAAGGCAGCTTCCACTTCATCCTTCAATAACATTGGTTACTCTTCATATGCAACCTCTTGAAATGGTTGGTCATCTACCAATTCTTTTTTATATAATGACTCTGTGTATTCTTTCCATCTTCTTTTGATGTTTCCTGAATAGTTTAATATTTTCCCTGTAGAATCTTTCACTATTGCCACTCCAGTCTTGAATTTTTTCTTCACTTCCCTAAGCTTGAGAAACACAGAGCGTGTACTTCCCTTTTGGTTTTCTGCCTCCAGCTCTTTGCACATGTCATTATAATATTTGTTTTTGTCTTGTCGAGTTGCCTTTTGAAATCCACTGTTTAGATCCTTAACTTCATTATGTCTTCCTTTTACTTTAGCTGCTTGACGTTCAAGGGCATGGTCCACCATCTCTTTTGACATGTAATTTGGTCTTTCCTTTTTTTCTTGTCTTTTTAAGAACTTTTTGCTTCCTTCTTGAATGATATCTTTTATGTCATGCCACAACTCTTCTGGTCTCCTATCACTTGTATCTAGTGCATTAAACCAATTCTTGAGGCAGTCTCTGAACTCAAGTGGGATATGCTCAAGGTCATACCTTGGCTCTTGAAAACTTGTTCTAATTTTCTTCAGCTTCAGTCTGAACTTGCATATGAGCAGTTGATGGTCTGGTCCACAATCAGGACCTAGTCTTGTTTTGGCATTTAATATATAGGGTTTCCATCTTCTCTTTCTACATATATAGTCAATTTGATTCCTGTATGTTCCATCTGGTGAGGTCCATGTGTATAATCACCGTTTATGTTGTTGAAAAAATGTATTTGCAATGAAAAGGTCATTGGTCTGACAAAATTCTATCATGCAATCTCCTGCATCATTTCTGTCATCAAGACCATATTTTCCAACTACTGAGCCTTCTTCTTTGTTTCCATCCTTTGCGTTCCAGTCACCAGTGATTATCAGTATATCTTGATTGCATGTTGGATCTATTTCAGATTGCAGAAGCTGATAGAAGTCTTCTCTTTCTTCATTTGTGGCCTTAGTGGTGGGTGCATAAATTTGAATAATAGTCATATTAACTGGCCTTCCTTGTAGGCGTATAGATATTATTCTATCACTGACAACATTGTATTTCATGACAGATTTTGAAATGTCTTTTTTGATGATGAATGCCCCATTTCTCTTGAGTTTATCATTCTCAGCATAGTAGGCCATATGATTATCTGACTCAAAGTGGCCCATGCCGGTCCAATTTAGCTCATGCCTAGGTCCATGCCTAGGATATCAGTTTATGTGCTCCATTTCTCTTTTAATGATTTCTAATTTTCCTAGATTCATACTACATACATTCCATGTTCCAATTATTAATGGATGTTTAGAGTTGTTTCTCCTCATTTTGAGTCGTGTCACATCAGCAAGTGGAGGTCCCTGGGGCTTTACTACATTTCTGTCATCATCATAGACTCTACTTTGAGAAGGCAACTCTTTCCCAGTAATCTTTTGAGTGCCCTCCAACCTGGGGGGCTCATTTTCTGGCACTATATCTGACAGTGTTTCTTTGCTATCCATAGGGTTTTCAATGGCTAGTTGTTTCAGGAGTGGTTTGCCGGTGCCTACTCCTTAGTCTGTCTTAGTCTGGAAGCACAGCTGAAACCTGTCCACCATGGGTGACCCTGCTGGTATCTGAGATACTAGTGGCATAGCTTTCAGCCTCATCACAACACACAAGCCCCCACAGTGCAGCAAACTGACAGACATATGGGGGACTTCTTCTCTACTCTCCTAAAATCAACAAAGCTGTAAAAGGCAAGTGTCCCCTTATTTCCCCCTTTATCCACCCCATGATTTGGTTCTATCCTAAAGAACTCAAAGAATCTGTACTATTTCAACAAATATCACTGCTCTGATTTGAACAGGAATGGAGTATTTTCTTTCAAAACTCAGCTCTTTGGTTGCCATGCAACCATTCATGTATTGTAACTAATTAGTTTTAAAATTGTATGTGATAGTTACCTATAACAATATTCTTTTCATGTTTTTAAATGTATACAATGTTGGCCAGATGAGAATGAGTATGGTGGCCTTGAAGTATAAAAAAAAAAAAAAAGCACAAGGAATACCTCCTGAAATTAAGAGAAGAGGGAATCTGTTTCCTGACTTAGTGAATACAGGGATCTTTTGAGGTTGTACAGTGTGATGCTCACAAGATTGCAAAAATCCCAGGCTCTGGAAGATATTTGTCCCTAAAGAAGAGTGACATGGATCAGGAATAAGACATAGAATTTCCTTGAAGGATCCATTTATTTTGTTAGGCTGGTCCATACATACTTTATTACATAAGAAAATTTCAAAATAATCAATAAATTTGTTGCAGCCAGTTTATTAAATGACCTAAATATAATGGAATAGAAATAGAAAATAGTTTTATTATTTCCTTTAACCATTGTTTCCAACACACTCCATGAAATTTCCATTCCTTTCCTCTGTATGACATTTAGTTGCAAATCCTGTCTATGTTAGAACTTTAATGTTGCGTTTAATTTAAAGAATTTCTTCTCCCCTGGCCATATGTAAGTAGCAACTTGGAGATGTATAAGTGGAGAACAGTATGGCTTGCTCCTTCATCTTTCCTTACAGATCTACTCCAATCCCATCTGCGCCCTCTGACTTCTGATACCAGAGCAGAGAAGGGAGATTAGGGGGAAAGGGGTGGAAGTTTTCTACTTGTCTGGAGCTCTTTGTCCTCTCCTTAGCTGCAGCTGCCCTTTGTGGGGCAGGCATCCAAGTGGTGTCCTTACCGGGTGCATTTGAGTGTTCTTTAGATCCCCTGGAAGAACATCTGCATTTTGCATTGCTTTGCAACTAATTCCAATTCTTGCACTAGTTTTTCAATTTATAGCTTTTCAGCACTGGCTTCTCCTTACCTGAGTAGGTAGCCCTCCTGGATGAAGCAACTTCAAGAAGGTGCATAGCTTCCATAGCATCCACTTAGCCCCTGTTGCTGTGGCACTGGCAGGAGTGCAGGCTGGCCTTCATCCTGTCCTGGGGTAAGAGCTCCCTGCTCTTTCAAACTCTGGAGATGGGTGCACGCTGCTCCCTAGGACCCTTTCCACACTGCTCCTCGTAGGGCACCAGGGTGGGTCTGTGGCATTTTGTATCAAACAAAGAGTGGGATAAGTAAGAGATCTAATTTCTATGCATTGGGAAAAGCTGTGGCAGAAGACTTAAAGTATTGAAAAGTAAAGATGTCACACTGAAGACAAAGATGCATCTGACTCATGCCATGGTATTTTCAGTGGCCTCATGTGGTTGTGAAAGCTGGACATTGAACAAGGGAGACAGGAGAAGAATTGACGCTTTTGAATATGGTGTTGGAGACATCTATTGAATATACCACAGACTGCCAAAAGAACCAACAAATCTGTCCTAGAAGAAGTGCAACCAGGAGTGTTCCTTGGAAGCAAGGATGGCCAGACTCATCTTATGTATTTTGGACATGTTGTCAGGATGGACCAACCCCTGGAAAAGAACATCATGTTTGGGAGAGTGGCACATAAATGGAACAAAGAAAAAATTGTCAACTAGATGGATTGACACAGTGTCTGCAACAATGGGCTTAAACTGAAATAAGATTGTGTGCCTGGCACAGAATCAGGTAGTGTTTCATTCTGTTATACATCTAGTTGCTATGAGTTGGACCCAACTCGACAGCACCTAACAACAATAACAACAACAACAACAACAACAACAACAACAACAATTTCTATGGGTTACAAAGAAGTGCAGAAGCCTATTGGAGACTATCTTTTCTTGCCTAAGGCATATGGGAGAAAAGGCTGCAGAAATTGACTCCTGTGAACTTCTCTGTTCCCATAAACACAATATTTTGTCCTTCAGCCTGGATGGGTAGTGAAATGAAGGTCAGAGGATTGTCATGTCACCTTGCAGAGTAGTCTCTGGTACTCTTCCTTTAGAATGTATTGGAACTAAGCACCTGCGTTCTGAGCTTTGGCCTTTGCGATTCTATGACAATGAAAATGTCCACTTCAATACCTCATTATGGCGGCAACCACAAGAGGAGCAGTGTTTCAGTAGCAGACACAGCCTCAGGTACTCTGTGGACCTCGGAGGCCACCCAGTTTGGTCAGGTGCCCTTGGAATTTCAGAGTCGGGACAAAGTCAAGGGTCACACCAGGGGACCGAAGAGAGAGCAAGGTGTGGTGAAGTAGTAGGAGATGAGTCTGGCAGACAGATGGACATTGGAGGGTTTGGAAGGGATCTGCCAGAGAAAGAATAGGCAATAAAGTCCTCTTGTCCCACCCTGCTCTTTTCCTGCAAACCCACTCCAGGCAGTTCTAGACTGTGTGAGGCTCGGCCCACTGAAAAGTAGACACAAAGGGGACCCAGACCTGGGAGCAAATTCTCAGGAAAAAGTTAGGGGTCAGCTGCTGGGTTAGAAGGCATGCAGGGCTGTCAGACTGGGATGCCCAGGAGGGCCTGGGGAAGGAGAAAAAGGAGTTGGGAAGGTTGGGTCAATGAGTTCAAGACTGCAGGGAGGTGCTAACCCAGTTCAGCGAGGTCATTTGGTTGTTCTTGAGCCTAAGGCCACCCTCTGAGCTGCTCCTGCCACCCGCATCACCAGCTGAGAGGAGCCTGTGGGAAGCATGCCCCACCCCTTGAAACGGATGAAGGGTTTTAGAGTCCAGCAGCTGGCACTGCGGGTCATTTACCCTCCTTGCCATCAGAGACAGAAGTGGATTTGCACAGTCACTGAACACTCTGAACAGGGAGCGGATGAGTGCATATTCATCCTTTATCTTTACTTAACCCTTACATCCCATCCCATCTTGTCTTCCCTTCTCTGCCAAGTTTCCTGACACACAAGTGCACATCCACTGCTCTTCCCCACCCTCCATTCATTTCTCCCCCCATGGCAAGATGCACTATGGTCCCACTGCCCCCTAACACCGCTCTGGCGGATGAGTGATGACTTCCGGGTGGTCCTATCTCCGAGGAGTGAGTTGGGGCTTAGAAATAAAGTCAATCAGAGAAGACAGTGGGGAGACAGGGGTTGTGTGAATGGCCAAAGGTCTGAGGGAAGGCAAGGGGAGACAGAGATTTGAATGTTTTACAAAAGAGAGGAGAAGAAGGAGGGCAGAGAAGTAAAGAACGGAGTGCATTTTAACAATAACTTGGGGGATATTGTAAAGTTTTTCCAGGCATGCAGTAAAGGCCATATATAAATTGAAAGGAAAAAGTAGCCAATCACATCTGCCATCTTCCAGTTGGCTTCAGATTTCCCAGGAGAGGTCAGCAAAGATGTTGACTTGGACACCAGTCTTTGCTTGCTCCAGGGGCAAGGTGGTTTGTTAGGAAGACCTCTGCCTGTTCTCTCAGAGTTCCTGCGGGGCTTTGGTTACCTACGCTTATTCCTTTCTCAGGCCCTCTTCCTAACGTTCTGCAGCCACCTGTGCGCCCAGTGAGAGGATGGGGCAATCTAGAACCATCATAGGTTGGGTGTCTCCTAAAATGACAGCTTTTCAAATTAAATTCATACAGTTTTCCTGTAAGTATGAGTGAGTTAGTTAACATTTTTCCATGTTAGACAATACAATGAGACACATGATAAAGAAATGCAGATAGAAGATACCAGAAGGAGAATATAGTACTAGCACTGGTTTTAAAAAATGTAAATTTTCTGGAAAACTCAACAAAATACAATAAAAAACAGTAAGAACTCAGTAATGTGGCTGCTTACAAAATTTATGTTCAGAATCAAAAGCTTTTACATAAACAAACAAATCCAAATAGAAAATATAATTTACAAAAGCAACAATGAAGAATTATAACATTAGAAGCAACAGAATTACCAAGTAAGGGTTTACCAAAAGAAAACCTCAAAATGTTCCCTAAAAAAGCCCAAAAGAAGACTTGAACAAATGGAAAGCTAGATTCAATAGCAAAAAGAGGTCAGTTCTCCAACTATAAAAATCATACAATTAGAATTAAAAATATCTGGACAGGTGTGGTGGTGCATGCCTATAATCCCAGCGGCAGAGGCAGGAGGATCGCAAGTTCAAGACCAGAAGCAATCTGCATAATTTAGCGAGACCCTGTTTCAAAAAAAAAAAAAAAAATGAGCTGAGTGTACAGCTCAGTGGTCCAGCACTTGCAAAGCATGCAAGCATGAGTCCCTGGACTCAACCCCCAGTACCACACACACACACACACACACACACACACACACACACACACACACACACAAAAGAATTAAAAATATCTACAGTTTTTAATTAAACAAACATTAAATGTTCATATGAAAAATAAACAAAAATAGCCAAAAATATTTGGAAAGAGAGGCATAATGAGGAACTGTACCTGTAAAAGGGATTATATGGCTATAATTAAAGCACCTAAGTACAATCAATGGGAAAAATGGATTATTCAGTAAATGGCCAAACTAGGCAAACATCTAGAAAAACTTAAATTCACTACTACTTATATTGCACCAAACAGGTCAAAGAGCTAAATGTAAAAATCAAATTTAACATAAGAGGTAAAAGATGCCACTCTCACAATGTCATGGTGGCATACTGGTGACAAGCTGGACTCAACCAAACCCAATTTGCCCAGATCAGTATGGAAACAGTGACAGATGCACTGAAGATAGAAGATAGAATTCAAAGCAAATGCCAAGACTTCAGGCAGCATTATAAAGAATGTGAAAGAAAAAAAAAAGAAAGAAAGAAAGAAAGAATTAAACTGGGAAAGGAGGTACATGTCTATAATCCCAGCAATTTGGGAGGCAGAGACAGGAAGATTACAAGTTAGAGGCCAGAGGCAGCCTGTGTAACTTAGGGAGACCCTGTCTCAAAATAAAACTAAAAAGTAGGCTAGGGATGAAAGTCAGTGGTAGAGTGCTTGCAGAAAGCATGCATGAGGCCCTGGGTTCAATACCCCAGTACTGCAAAAAAAAAAAAAAAGACAGAAAGAAAAAAGAAAAGACAAGAAAGAAAGAAAGAGAGAGAGAGAGAGAGAGAGGGAGAGAGAGAGAGAGAGGAAGGAAGAAAGAAAGAATTGACCCAACTAAAGCTTAAAGTCTTATATTTTCAAGGTGAAGATATGTGGGTACCTGTTAGGGCAGATTAAAATCAATCTTACTTCATGCAAAAAACAGTAACTGTCTTGTTTACAAATTGACAATGCCAATAAAGTGTGACTCACTCTTTAAAAAAATTAAAGAATGTACGTAAGAATGGATCAAACTTTTCTAAGTATAAAATAAAACACAGAGGTCACATATACCTTTTCCCCCTTTATTTATAAATGTTGATGGGGTACAGAGTAGTAAGACTTTTGCTGAATCCATTATGCACTTTCATCAACTTACATATTTTACAGAACAAAAACAAAAAGTAGGAATTTAAATTATCTGTAATAAGATAATGTGCAATCATGGTTATATTATCATTGATTGCTTTCTTTCATTTCTCCTTTTTATTCCCATGGATACATATAGTTGCATCACGTTTTGAGATTTCCTTCTCCCCCTCTCCCCTCTGCTTCATTTCTGTTAAGCACTCTCCACTTCTTTCTGCTCTGCTTACATTTTCCCTTCTTAAATGAGTATTATTGGTCAATTTTATATATCTACATGCATATATTGGGAGAAGGCCTGGCAATCCACTCCCAAGGCAATCCCGAAACAGTGAGCCATTGAAAACCCTATGAGGGTCGCTATGAGTCGGATACCGACTCGAGGGCACCTAACAACAACAACAACACATGCATATAGATTTTTTAGATTTAGCTCCCACGTATGATTGAGAACATATGGTATGTCTCTTTTTGGGCTGCATTTGTTCACTTAAGGTGATGTTCTCCAGTTCCATCCATTTTGCAGGAAATGAGATAATTTCATTCTTCTTTTTGCTAAGTAATATTCTATTGTGTATATATACCACAATTTTTCAACCCTCTCCTCTGTTGATGGACTTCTTGGTTGATTCCATGCTCTTACCATTGTGAAGAGTGCTGCATTAAATATGGAAGTGCAAGTATCTCTGTGGTATGATGACTCCTTTGAATATATTCCCAGAAGTGGTATAGCTGGGTCATATGGATGTTCTATTCTTAGTTTTCTTAGATATCTCCATATTGATTTCTAGACTGGCTGAAGTAATGTACAGTTCCATCCACAGTGTCTTTATTAGGAAATTAAAAAAAAATCACTATGGTTTATACCACTTCAAACAAAGTGAATATACAAATAAAAAAATGGGAATTATTCACAACCCAAACTACAAAAGGTTAATTTACCTAATACATAAAGGGCTCCTACAAAGCAATAAGGAAAAAATATACACATCTCAATGTAAAAATGGGCAAAAGATAAGCATATATGAGAATGTCTTTGTTGTTATTCAAAAGGAGAATAATAAAAATTAAAGTTATATTAAGATGCTACTTTTCATTTATTAAATTCTCAAATGTCATCAAGTTTTCTAATACACCAATTAGTATAAAACACAGTAACCTGCCTGATCCTGTCTGATCTCTGAAGGTAAGCAGAGTCAGGACTAGTTAGTCTTTGAATGGGAGACTGCCTGGGAATACCAGGTGCTGCAAGCTAGGGAGAAGAACCTGGCAGCCCACTCAACCCTATGAATAAAAGAGAAGCACTGACATAGTGCTAGGCATGGCACAGTGCTCGTTAGTGTTTTGTTCTGTTGTACATAGGGTTGCTATGAGTCAGACCTGACTTGACGGCACCTAACAACAATAACATCAAATTTGTAAATACCCATACCCTTTGGCCTAGAGATTTTTCTAGGAATTGTTATTCAGATATTCTACTACAGGGAAATAATACATGTAGTTGATTGTTAAATGCACCATTGGTTGTAGAAGCAAAAGATTGCAAAGAACTTATCAGTAGGAAATAGCAAAATTAATAAAATCATATTCCTATGGCAGAATAGTCTGGAGCCATTAAAAAAAGAAAAAGAAAGCCTGGCATGGCAGGGCATGCTTGTCGTCCTAGCACTTGGGAGCCTGAGGGAGGAGGATTGAGAATTTGAGACCAGTCTGGGCTGCATAGCAAGATTCTGTCAAAGAAATGGAGTAATGAACATCTTATGTATGGATATATAATGATCTGCAACGTGTAAGACTTACGTTTACTATACTATTATTCATATAAAAAGGAAAAATGTGTTGTATGAATGCATTTTCATATATATACATATATACATATATATGAATATATATGTATATATTCATATATATTCATATATATTCATATATATATGAATATATATATGAACCTCAACACCACCACCATCGCCCAAATATATATATATATATATATATATATATATATATATCCATCCTGCAGCTGTAGCCCTGTGGCATCCGATCCCGTCAGATCTCGGAAGCTAAGCAGGGTCAGGACTGGTTAGTACTTGTATGGGAGACCTCCTGGGAGCACCAGAAGCTGTAGGCTTGGGAGAAGGACCTGGCAACCCCCTCCCAAAAATCAATCTGCCTTTGAAAACCCTATGAACAGCAGAGAAGTACTGACAATCGTGTTTCCCCTGTTGTACAGAGGGTCACTATGAGTCGGATACCGACTCGACGGCACCTAACAACAACAACAACATATATATCCATACATATGCTCTTTGGGCGATGGTGGTGGTGTTGAGATTCAAACCTAGGGCCTGTGTCAGTTAGACAAGCTCCCTACCACTGAGCTACATCTCTAGTCCTTAGTTTTCTTTCTTTCTTCCTTCCTTCTCCAATCTCTCTGTCTCTCTTCCTCCCTCCCAGCCTCCCTCCGTCTCTCTGCTTCTATGCCTGCCTGCCTGCCTGCCTTTCTTTTTTCTTTTCTTTCCTTTCCTTCCTTCCTTTCTTTCTTTCTTTCTTTCTTTCTTTCTTTCTTTCTCTTTCTTTCTTTCTCTTTCTTTCTCTTTCTTTCTTTCATCTTCTCTCTTCCTCTCTATCTCTTCCTTTTTAAAAAAATGTTTCAAAAATAAGACAGAGTTTTTCTATGTAGTCCAAGTTGGACTTCAACTTCCAGTTCTCCTGCTTCTGTCTCCTGAGTGATGAAATTACAGATATGTGCCACCACACCAGACAATTTGCTTGTATATACTTAAAATACCTCTGTAAAGATAAAAGAAATTGATAAAATTGGTTATATTTGGAAAGGGGAACTAGATAACTAGGGGACAAATGGGGAGAAAAGTGATTAAAAGGTTTTTCTTTTGAACTATGTAAATATGTTATGCTTTGATGATTTAATATTTGAGTACATTTATAAATTCCTTTGATATTCTGGCACTTAAAATATCTGTATTTAGGATGCTCTGTGATCTTAAATTTCTAAAGATATAATAATTAACATATATATAGTGTATATCTATGTCTATATATGCACTATTTATACAAGCCTAAAACTCGATTCAGGAGAAGAATGTGGCAGTCCACTCCCAAAGCAATCCTGAAACAATCAGCCACTGAAAAGCCCATGGAGGTTGCTATGAGCTGGACCAAACTTGACCGCACCTAACAACAACAGCAACAACCACAAAACTCAACTAGGACGCCTTTCTGTAACATAACTAAAAATCAGAAAATAGCAAAATGAACCAGCAAGTAGGCAAAAAAAGAAGCCCCAAAGTCCATGAACTAAGTAAAATTTAGACACTATTCACAGCAAGTCTGTTAGACTTCCTTTAATTAATTACAGAATTATATCAAGTTGGCTAAAATAATTTACTCATAGAAAGTCAATAAGAAAAGTCAGGGCCATCTGAAAGCAATGGGTAGCATGTTAGCTCACAACTAGGAGTCAGACTGAGGGAACAGAACTCTGCAAAGCTGATCCAAAATCTTCAGTCACTTCATTGATTTAGTGCAGGAGCAAACTTTCTCTGAGATCATGCCTGCATGACGGCGATATCCAAATGTTGGTGTTGAGGCACCAAGAAGATATTCAAGTATGCTCAGTAGGCATTTTGAGACCAGTTTTCATGCCTGATATTTAAATGAAATATAAAAATGTTTGATGATTAAAAGTCTAAGACATAGGGTCTCTGGAAAACACAATAATACATTTAAGATTGCTGGTGACTTAGAATCTATTTTTAAAATGCTTAAGTAAGCCCTCACAAACATGCCAGAATGATCAGAGATTTCTTTCTTGAACATAACGAAATGCCAACACAAAGTTTCAACAAATGAAAACATCAACATCAAAAATTGGCAGTAGACATGCAAAAAATTAGGCAAGAAAATTGTTTAGCACAAGAAAACAATGTCATCATATACACAAGCCCAGAAGCAATTTCTACCTTCTCTGTGATGGAATAGCTCCAAAAATCACAATCAAAATATAAAGAATGGATAATATCTATTAATAAGAAATGAGAGAAATTACAAGCCATTAATCTACGACAGGTTACAATAAAAGAGATGGTAACATAATGATTATCCATAATAGAGTAATTAAGAATATTGGTGTCATACTCTGACCTTGTGGGCTGGGATTTAGCTCAGTTGGTAGAGTGCCATTCTGCAGTCTCTGAGGTCCTGAGTTCAATTCCCAGCACCGCAAAATGGGAGAAGGACATGGTAACCCACTCCCAAGGCAATCCTGAAATAGTCAGCCATTGAAAGCCCTATGAGGGTCGCTATGAGTCGGACTTGACTTGACGGCACCCAGCAACAACAACTCTGACCCAGCTATTCACTTCTAGGAATTGTTCTTGATTCACTCACACAGAGTGCAGAGTTATATACAAAAGGACATATATACCCTTGTTGGAAGCATACATATCTTTTGCTTTGCAGTAACAAAACTAGAACAACTTAAATGTCCAATAACATTGGACTGACTAAACAAAGTCTGTTGTATCTATACAGTGAAATGCTGTTGTTGCTGTTAGGTACCATTGAGTCAGGTCAGACTCATTGTGACCCTATGTACAACACAAGGAAACACTCCCTAACACTGCCATGCTTGGCACTATGTCAGTGCTTCTCTGCTATTCATAGAGTTTTCAATGACTGATTGTTTTAGGATTGTTTTGTTCTTCTCCCATTTTTGTGGTGCTGGGAATTGAGCCTAGGGCCTCAGAGAGTGCAGAGGAGCACTTTGCCAACTGAGCTAAACCCCAGCCCCACTGGAATACTAGGTAACCTTTAAGTAAAGGAATCATACTATATATACTGACATATAAAGTTGACTCTTTTAAGACAAAGAAAAAATAAAGTTGCAGAATATCAAAGAATCATAGTTTAAAAATTGTGTGTTTATAAATACATCTCTTTATGCATATGTGTGTGTGTTAAAATATGAATGGAAAAAGAGTTACAAAGCTACAAACCTGTTATAGCAGTTGACAACAGGTTTGGAAAATGGACCACAGGCTAGAAATTTTCACATTACTTTATACTATACATAGAAATAATGTTTGATTTAAAGAATATATTTTAAATGTTTAAAAATAAGAATATTGTGATTAATCTCTAAAAGTTAGTTGGTAGGATAGACCAAGAAATCAATCCCAAACTATGTTGTTGTTGTTAGGTGCCATTGAGTCATGTCCAACTCATAGTGACCCTCATAGGGTTTTCAATGGCTGTTTCAGGATTGCCTTGGGAGTGGGTTGCCACATCCTTCTCCCATTTTTTCTGTGCTGAGAATCAAACTCGTGACCTCAGAGACTCCAGAGAAGTACTCTACCAACTGAGCTAAATCCCACCTAAAACCTGAGCATTAAAAATGACATAACTTGAGAATGGACTACAACAATTTGTCTCCTACTTAAAGGGAATTCCTGAATCTGTGGTATCAAGTGAGTGAAGGTATTATAATGAGCAGGGATTGCTCTGTCGAGAACTTGTCGTTTCTGCCTCAAGGGCAGCACTTTCTCCCCTTGGGAAAAGCTTCTTTCCCCTCTGCAGACTGCCCTTCAAAGTCTGTGCTCTTGACCAAATAATGGGTTTCATGGGGAGCCCCAGTGAAGTAGACATTAAACTGGGCCAGTCACATAACCACCACCTCAATCCTGTTGTTAGATGCAATTGAGTAAGGTTTGACTCATAGTGACCCTTTCTACAACAAAATGAAACACTACCCAACATAGTACCATGCCTGGCATTATGTCAGTGCTTCTCTCCTATTCATAAGGGTTTTGATAGCTGATTGTTTCCAGACTGGGTGGCCAGATGCTTCTACCTAGTCTACAGCACCTGGTATTTCCAGGCAGTCTTCCATCCAAGGACTAACCAGGCCTGACACTGCTTAGCTTCTGAGATTGCATACCAGGGTGGTATAGGTATAGACCTCATCCCTAGCCTAACGTAAATTCTGATGCAGGTTTCTGTTGTTGTTGTTAGGTGCAGTTGAGTTGGTATCCAACTCATAGTGACCCTCATAGGGTTTTCAACGGCTGACTATTTTGGGATTGCTTTGGGAGTGGATTGCCTGCTCCTTCTCCCATTTTTGCGGTGCTGGGAATTGAACTGGGGACCTCAGAGACTGCAGCGCAGCGCTCTACCAACTGAGCTAAATCCCAGCCCACCTGCAGGTTTCTGAGCAAGGCCAATAAAAGCTCTTCATCAGAATTTTTCAAACTGGACTTGGCAAAGAAGAAACATAAATATATACTATGAGATATATATATATATATATATATATATATATATATATATATATATATATATATATATATACACGCCTGCAGCCGTAGCCCTGTGACATCCAATCCTGTCAGATTTGAAGCTAAGCAGGGTTGCACCTGGTTACTCATTAGATGGGAGACTGCCTGGGAACACCAGGTGCTGTAGGCTTCGGAGACGGACCTGGCAACCCACTCCCCAAAATCAATCAGCCATTGAAAACCCTATGAACAGCAGAGAAGCATTGACAATAGTGTTTCCCCTGTTGTATATAGTGTTGCTATGAGGATACTGACTGGACAGCATCTAACAACAACAACAATAACATGATATATGTATAAATATATATATATATATATATACATGTGTATATATGTATGTATATATATATATATATATATATATATATATATATATATATGGGCTAGGATTTAGCTCAGTTGGTAGAGCACTGTGCTGCAGTCTCTGAAGTCCCAAGTTTGATTCCCAGCACAGCAAAAATGGGAGAAGGCCATGGCAATCCACTCCCAAGACAATCCCAAAACAATTAGCCATTGAAAACCCTATGAGGGTCGCTATGAGTCGGATACAACTCAACGGCACAGGATGACAATGATGAGATATATAGATATATAGATATATAGATATCATTTGTTGTTAGGTGCCATCGAGTCGGTATCTGACTCATAGTGACCCTCATAGGGTTTTCAATGGCTGTTTCAGGATTGCCTTGGGAGTGGATTGCCAGGCCCTTCTCCCATTTTTGCAGTGCTGGGAATCGAACTCGGGACCTCAGAGACTGTAGCACAGTGCTTTACCAACTGAACTAAATCCCAGCTCTCTCTCTCTCTCTCTCTCTCTCTATATATATATATATATATATGTGTGTGTGTGTGTGTGTGTGTGTGTGTGTGTGTGTGTGTGTGTGTTTATATATACACATATGTGTATATGTGTGTATATATATACACACATATACATACATACATACATACATACATACATACATACATATATAGGTTTTTGTTGTTAGATGCTATCAAAGAGAGGAAACATAAATATATACTATGTTTTACATATGTATATGTGTGTGTGTGTGTGTTAATTATGATACCTAGAAATTTAATGTCATGTTGTTGTTGTTATTAGGTGCCTTCAAATTGGGTGTCCAACTCGTAGCCACCCTACGTACAACAAGTGACACACTACTGTGCTTCTCTGCTATTCATAGGGTTTTCAATGGCTGATTGTTTTTTGGGAGTGGGTTGCCGGGTCCTTCTCCCAAGCCTACAGAATCTGGTGTTCAAGTACTAACTAGGTCTGACCCTGCTTATCTTCCAAGATCTGACAAGATCGGATGCCACAGTGGTGTGGCTGTAGGCATTTAAGGTCATGTTTTTATTGTTAGGTGACATCGAGTCGGTATCTGACTCATAGCGACCCTATGTACAATAGGGGAAACACTAATGACAGTGCTTCTCTGCTGTTCATAGAGTTTTCAATGGGGGATTGATTTTTAGGAGGGGTTGCCGGTCAGTCTCCCAAGCCTACAGTACCTGGTGTTCCCAGGTGGTCTTCCATCCAAATATTAACCAGACCTGACCCTGCTTAGCTTTGGAGATCTGATGGGATAGGATGCCACAGGGCTATGGTGTAGGTGATAAAACAATATGGAATGCAGCACCAGGCATGGTGGTGCATGCCTGTAATCCTAGCAGCTCGGGAAGCGGAGGCAGGAGGATCGCAAGTTCAAGACCAGAGGCAGTCTGCATAATTTAGTGAGACCCTGTCTCAAAAAAAGTAAAAAAGTGGGCTGGGGGCGCAGCTCAGTGGTCCAGCCCTTGCAGAGCATGCAGGCGTGAGGCCCTGGGTTCAACCCCCAGTACCGTGGAAAAAAAATAATAAAATAAAAAATAAAAAAATATGGAATGCTTCATGAATTTGTGTGTCATCTTAAATACAGACATTTTAAGTTCTTCCTTTTACTTAATGGTTACCTAGTATTCCACTGTATCAACATAACACAATTTTCTTTGCAGGTGAGACTCACAGGTGCATCCTTGCAGCTGTCCCCACACATGGAGGAAGTTGGGTTGCACAAGGTCATGGACCCAGAAACAAATGATGATGAGAGATGTCTACAAAGCAATCTGGCTATACCATTGCTCCACCTCCCTTTTAAACTAAATTAGTTCTGGTTGGGTATTTATCCTTCACAACCAGAAACACAGTAGCTAATAATAGGAGAAAAACAAGTGAACACGTTGACATCTTTATTTTCTTCCCCTTTTCTTTCATTGGCAATATAATGATGATATATGAATCTAAAAGTGAACTGATAATATTCAAAAGATTACAGATTAGGATAACAACGACTTTTAGAACCCGAATAATAAAATCCTGGAATAGGACAATATTTGTAAGTTCTTAATGAGAACCTATTCCCCTAAAGATCATTTCTCTTCCTGTTTGAGTGACCATTCATTTGGAAAGAAAAAGGAAGAAACAAGGAGAAAGATTTTTTTCCCAGGTCCAAAGGCCAGAGAGAGATTTGCTGACCACATCACTCATCTCTAAATAACATTTAAATATAATGTTTTTGCAGCTTGTTATGGTGGGAAAGATCATATTGAAAAGGTGATATTGAGAAATGGTAGCCAACGGATTGATATCATTGATAACAGTGTAATGCCTGGGTTCAAAACTGTGTATGAGATGAGAAGAGAATGAATGAGACATTTAGACATGGCACAATTAGTGAAAAACTTCACAAGAAAAAGCCTGAAGTTTATATTTCCTGTTTACCTATGATATAATTATGTATATTTATATAACTTTTGTATTTATGTTACAATGATAGTTAATATCATAAATATAAGAAGAAAATTTTTATTTGTCAACCTTGCAGAATTGAATTAAATAAAGCTATCTTTATCCCATTTTAGGAGAACATGTAAGTGTGATTTATGTATAAAAAGGTGTGACCGTCAAAGCAAAACAGAATAACAGAGAAAAACAATTCAGTAGAGAGTATTTCAGTCATAATTAGTATTTCTCCAAAAAAATTCACCTGTCAAAAAGTTTCAATCTGCATTTACAAAAAAAACCAACTGATAAAATTTACAGATTAGATAAACTAAATGGTATGAAATAACAGAGAAAGTATAAATGATATTCAAAACAGTAGAAGCTGAAAAATTAAGTATAATGTTATTGTTAGGCGCTATTGAGTCGGGTCCCACTCAATCCTGTATACAACAGGAATCCTGTATACAACAGAACAAAACACTCTCTGACACTGTGCCATGTCCAGCACTACTATCAGTGCTTCTCTGCTATTCATAGGGTTTTCAATGGCAGATTGTTTGGGGAGTGGATTGCCAGGTCTTTCTCCCCAAGTATAATAGTGATTACTTAATAATGTAATATGCCTGCAGCCGTAGCCATGTGGCATCCGTTACTGTCGGAAGCTAGGCAGGGCCAGGCCTGGTTAGTACTTGGATGAAAGACCACCTTGGAACACCAGATACTGTAGGCTTGGGAGAAGGACCCGGCAACCCCTCCCAAAACTCAATCCACCACTGAAAACCCAATGAATAGCAGAGAAATGCTAACAATAGTGTTTCACCTGTTGTATGTAGGGTCCCTATGAGTCAGACACCGACTTGACAGCACCCAACAACAACAACAATAATGTAGCATGATGAAAAAGCACAATAAAAAAGAACACTTAACAACTTTTCATTCAAACAAGTAATATAACCTTAAAACATATTAATGAAAAAAATTTTTAAATAGAGGAAAGTGTGGTGGCCATCAGAACGCTCCTTGCAGACCTCCAAGTACACAGAGCTACTAAGGGGCACTCCAGCTGACTTTGAAATCCACCACTGTGGGAGGGTAGGCTACCCTCATGCTGCTCCCATGGGATCTAAACCAAAACCCACTCTTGGAGATGAGGGGTCTATTTTGTTGCAACTTCAATCTGATAGCTCCCCAATGATTTTTCCCAAGCCTCCTTAAACTAAGTGACATCTAGAAAGCTTCCCCTCACCTTCTCTGTCTCTCTCCTTCACTTTAGGTCAGACTTGTATTGTCCCTTGATGACTCTTCCCAACCGTCTCTGCCTCCATTCCCATATTTCCTCACAAGCATTTCTCCTAATAAATCATTTTTCTGTTAATCTGGTTTTGGCATCTGCTTCTCTGAGAAATTGGACTAACGCAAAGAGAATAATAAAATGTTTGTAGTGAGAGATCAGAGCTGGAGAGTATTAAAATATATTCAATATCACCAAGTTCAGGTAGCACACGTGCCAGATCCTCAACATTTCTTCTTTCATGACTCAGTAGGAAGTCAGAATTAAGCTTCACAACATAATGACTTCCCACTCCGATGACAAGCTTGGATTTCATTTTGGGTAGAATTCAATGTTTTAAGAAGATCCCAAAGAGTAGAGGGTGTAAAGTGCAGGAAGCATCAGAACCAGGTAGTAACTGGAGATATATAGCTAGGGGTGACTCCTGTCTTCATCCCACAGCCATGGGATCAGGAGCAGAATCAGGTTTCCTAAGGAGAAGCAATGGTCCAAGTGGAGCTGGGATCCGGTACCACAGAGATTACACAGAAATGGAGGCAGAAGTTCTATGGCATCAGTGAACATAGAAGGCATGGTAAGGGTGCAATAGCTGTGGAACCTCACTCATCCACCACCTGTTAGAAGCAACAGAATTCATCGTAAACTCCTTGTACTGTAGTGGAAAGTTGTAGTAAGACCCTTGATATAATTCTTTGATCAGGATCATCCCCAAAAGAATAATTATTCTCAGTAGTGGGAAAGGCAGGGATTGACAATAGTAAGACAGGAAGACAAATTAATGAAAATATTGAAGATAGGAAATTCAATTACTCAAGGAATTTTTTTTTTTTTTCAGTACTGGGCCTCATGCCTGCATGCTTTGTCAGTACTGGACCGCTGAGCTGCCACCTCCAACCCATTTTCTTTCTATCTTTCTTTCTTTTTTCTTTTTTTTTTTTTTTACTTTTTAGACAGGGTCTTGCTAAGTTACACAGACTACCTCTGGTCTCGAACTTGCAATCCTCCTGCATCTGCCTCCCAAGCCGCTGGGATTACAGGCGTGCACCACCACACCTGGATAATTACTCAAGCATTTTTAACAAATTGTTGCAAAATTAGAAAAACTGAAAATATATCTCTGTATAGCTATCACCAAAAAAAGTTCTAAATAGGTCAGAAAAGTATTTTTAAAATATCAACCACCAACCTCCTAATAGCAAGAATTCTGTTCAACATATGCTTTAGCCAATAACACATTTAGAAGAAATGAATAATGAAAATATTAATAAATTGCTTAATTTCCTGAGCTATTAAAAAGACTTTTTAATAAGTAAAAATTGGCTTATGAAAGAAATTAAGAATGCAATAAAAATCTATTTTAAAGTAACAATAAACATAGCTCTGCATATTAAAATGTGATGGGATATGGCCAAAACAGTGTTCAGAAGAAAATGTACTCATTTAAAGGTCTTTAATAAGAAGGAAAAGAGAAAGCTATTAATGAATAAACTAATGTACAATAAATTTAGAACTGCACAATATTAATCTTAAGCAAAATTAAAAATAATATACAAGAATAAAATAATAACCTGGAAAATAAACAGTATAATCATATACAAAAGTAAATATTGGTTATTTGACAATAGAAGAAAATTGATAGATCTTTGATAAATATATTTTAAAAGATATGAAATAATCTAGTGTATAAAGATATCTGTATGGATACCCCAATGTGATTATATACACTTGTGCACACATGGATAAAAATACCCAAATCATTCTCCTTTGCTGGCTTCTTTTTCTTTCTTTTGACTATCAAACATTGGAAAGATTCATGGTCCAATATCACCTCTGGTTCCTTGGCTAGCTTGCTTTCTTTCTCTTTCTTTCTTCTTTCTTTCTTTCTCTCTGGTTCCTTGGCTAGCTTTCTTTCTTTCCTTTCTTTCTTCTTCCTTCCTTCCTTTCTCTCTTACTTTCCTTCCTTTCTTTCTTTCTTCCTTGTGGTGCTGGGGATCGAACCCAGAGCCTTCTGCATTCTAGGCAAGCACTTAACCATTGAGCCACATCCTCAGCTTCTGGTTGTTTGGATTTAATGATAATCTATTTAAATTCAAACATCCATGTTGTTATCTCCAGCCTTGACCTCTCTCTTGACTCTAGGCATTTTATTTAATTTCTTGCTGAGCATCTCTATTTCTATGTCTAATAAGAAGTCCTGAATTTAAACATGTAAAACCAAACTCTTCATCAAGCACCCACTCACAACTCCTTCCCCCCTCAATTTTCCTTCCCTCAAAAAATAGCACCATCATTCATCCAACTATCCCGCCATCAAACCTTGATAGTCATGCCCCAACTCATCTTACATGGAATTCATCAACTAACCCTGCTGGTGCTATCTGCCACATCCATTGATATCCCTCTAATCCTTATCTTCATTATTTCTTGCTTGGATCTTGCAAATGATTCCAACCTAACCAGCTTTCCTTCTTCCATTTACCACCACCTTCCTCAGAGCCTGGGCAGTCCTTTATAAACTGTCCAGTGTTTTCCAACCATACATAAAGGAGGTCTAAAATGTCTTCTCTCAGACTATCACACTATACTCCAGCTCCAAGACCAGACCAGATCACCTCATCAAAAATGGCACCTTGTTACCACTTCCCTTCCTCCCTCTCTCTACCCCCTTTTCCTGCTTTGTTTTTATTCACAGCAGACAGCACCACCTGGAATTACAGCATTTATTGGAATAGTTGTTTATTGCCTGTCTGTCTCTCCTTCTAGGTGCTAGAATACTCCATGTGCCCTTGCCCTATCCCATACCCACAGCCCTTGTTTATCTAGTCAGAAACAGCAGCTCCCAACACTACCTAGGCAAGAAGGTGGAGCAGAGTCCTGGAGAAGGTAGCTCACTGTCCAGGCTGTGCAAGTCCCTATAGGTCACGGTCAAAGGAAGGTACAATAAGCACAGTGGTTTCAATGCATGCTGGGGATTACATTTTCATGCAGAACTGCAAAGAACTAAGGACTGAGATGTTGATGATAATGGATGCCAATTAGAAACAAAGAAAAGGCCTGGAAGTAGTAGCTGCCATCTTTAATTGGGAATGAGCAGTATCTTACCACTTCCATGGAGGAACTAGAATGCATTCTTTATTTCTTTGAGTGAATCTCAACTTAACGAATCTCAAGGTATGAAACATGGTAGCTTTAAAGTAACTGTTCATACAGGAGGCTCTCAAGTCAAAGAAAGAATGAAAGGGCCATTATACTGCTTGTCCATACTCCAGGCACTGTGCATAGGCAAGAGTTAGGAGAGAAGTTGGGGGTCATCTTGATAGCCTGCTTGCCCTCAAGGACACTGGCTGTGCTCAGCTTCAGTTAGGGAAGGGGCAGCACTTCTCTGTGGGGCTTAATAGGTGCAATGGTAGTAGCCTGAGCAGGATGCAAGTCCTGTAGCTTCAGACACCCCACAGCCAGCCTCTGGGACATATTTTTGGGGGGTTAACAGAATGTGGTTCAGACTCTTATCAAAGTGGGTAGGCATTCCAGGCTCAAGTAACCCACCAGTTTTTTAAATATAGACAGTGCATCCAATAACACTCTTACATTTCAACATAGCATTGGCACCAAAACTCACTGCTGTACTAAAATCAAGCTACATCCGCCAGTTCTATATTTATGGACCACAAGCTTTAGAAAATTTAGAGGACAATCTGGAAAGCAAAGTAAGAAAATTTCACTTCAAAATAGGATTATCTTGGGGGATATCAAGTCCCCAAAAGGGAATTATCCTGAAGGCATCCATTATGATCAACATTTCAGTTCTTAGTTCTTTGCAGTTCTGCATGAAAGTGTAATCCCCAGCAAGCATGACCCCTGTAAGAGTCTTCTGTTTGCTTTATATAAAATTTCCAGGGATTTTAGTGGTACAAATAAAATTTTATAAAGAAAAACATAACCTATTTTTACTTACTTTTTTTTTTTTACATACACCATGCTCTTCGAAGAAGTATTCACAGAATTCAAATGTTGCCTGCGGCATTGCAGCCTGTAGACACACGTGATGTCATATGGACATCAACAACTCAAATTTCCTATTCTTGCCTTCCTGCAAATTTCACACGTGTCTTAATTTCCCAGAGGGAAAATAAACTGGCCAGTTAGCTATGACCACCACGCAGTGTCTACTCTTTGTTGTGCCCTTTTCTCCTTCTCTTATTTCTTTGAATTGATGTCTATTATCAGCAGGAGTATTTGCAGAAGTCTTAACATTTTCACTGTTTCTGTAGACTATCATGAAAATACCAAGGTGAACTCCAAGGATACTGCTTCCTGTGAAGAAAAGATATGATTTTCAAGGTTCTGGGCAGTTATGTGTAAGAGAAGAAAGAACTTTCTGCACAACTTTGAGCTACCTATAGTAAGTTCGGGGGCTGGGATTTAGCTCAGTTAGTAGAGCACTGCACTGCAGTCTCTGAGGTCCCAAGTTCAATTCCCAGCACCACAAAAAATGGGAGAAGGACCTGGCAATCCACTCCCAAGGCAATCCGGAAACAGTCAGCCATTGCAAACCCTAGGAGGGTCGCTATGAATTAGATACAACTCGACGGCACCTAACAACAACAACATAGTAAGTTGAGCTATGAAGCAATATTATACATGCCCAAAGCCTTTCAAATGAACCAAATACTCTCACAAATGCCCAGTGCTGGTCATTTGCCTGTCTGTAGATCAATCTCCTGATCTCTTCTCTCATGTTTTGTATCACGAGGAACTATGTTTCCTGTGTTAGTCAGCTTTCTGTTACTATAACAAAGTGGTGAGATAGTCAATTTAAAAAGAAAAAAAGGCTGGATGTGGTGGCACATACCTGTAATCCCAGCACCCAGGAGGCTGACACAGAAGAATCATGAGTTTGAGGCCAGCCTGGGCTACATAGAAAGTTCCAGGACAGCCTGGCCTGTCCAGTAAATAAATGAGTAAACAAACAAAAACTAAAAGAGGAAAGGTTTATTTTGGCTCATAGTTTTGGAGGTTCCAGTCCATGTTTGGTTGATGTCATTGCTTTTGGGCCTATGATGAGGTGGCATAACATGGTGGGAACATACATACTATGTATGCAGCAGCAGGCAGTTACAGTGAGGGGGGAGTTGGTACCCTGATTGCTGAGAGGTTCAGGTAGCAAGAACCTTGGGAAAGTTGTTCAGAAGCAAGCCCCTCCATTGACAGGAGACTATCTCCAGAGGAGTACTACAGATACTGTGAACTCTGAGCTGCTGTCAGATAAAAAGACTCCATCCTCAACTGACCACCACCTCCACCTAACATACTCCAACATTAGAAACCACAGAAAGAAGCTCCTCCAGTACTTTTCTTCTTCTTCTTTTCTTTTCCTTTCTTCTTGCTGTGCTGGGGATTGAATGAGGCTTTGCATGGGGTAAGTGATGTACCATTGTGCAACACCCCCAGTCTTTTTCTTATTTTTACTTGGAGACAGGACCACATTGAATTATGCAGGCTGTCCCTGGCCTGAAACCAAGATTCTCCTGTCTCAACTCTCAGAGACACTGAGGTTACAGTGGAGCAAATTGGTGTCTAACTCTTTTTTTCTTTAAGTCTTTTTTCCTACCCTTCCCTGTTTGAATGGGTAATTTTCATTTCTTCATTTCTGTTTTTATAATGTAATTTTTATTGTTTTTCTTTTTTAGTTTTTAAAAATCTTTTTTATCCATGTATCTCTTTTCTATTTACTATGTTTTAAATCTATTGGGCTTACTATTTCTTATTGTTCTGCTTATGTTTACCTATTCTGTCTATATATCTTTTTCTTTAATGTGCAATCTTTTTTATCCTTTTCTCATTTCTTCACTTCTTCCTTACATTCATTTCCCTTCTAGATTTTCCTTTTCTTTTCTTTTACTTCACCCTTGAGGCATCCATCTGTCTCTCATTTCTCTTCCCTCACTTTCTTACTTCAAGAAAATTATATCTATACCCTCACTCTATTTTGTAACTTCATAGCTTATGCTATATTATTATTGCCATTCTTTATTCTATGGGCATTGGTTATGCAGCAGTTGGCTTTAAATGATTTTAGGTGTATTTCTATAACTAATTTGGTCAGGTATTGTATGTGTTATATTGGTTTGTCTTCCCCTCTAGGAAGATTGTGATCTCAAGAGAAAGCTGCTCACTAAGAAGACCACCAAATGAAATGGGGAGTGATATCTACCTATAGGTGCACAAATCACAAGTCAGAAATATAAGAAACATGAAAAAGCAAGGCAATGCATCTCCTCCAAAAGATCATAATTCTTTAACCACTGAATCCAAGATGCTGAAATAGTTGAAATATCAGAGAATTTAAAAGTCTATTATAAAAACACAGTAAAAACAAACACGTGAAACTGATCAATGACTTTAAAAAGGACACAAATAAGTGAATGAAGTAAGGAAATGAATATAGGACCTAGATCAGATAGGCAACATGTAGAAGACAAAGTCAGAAAAATGGATGAGAAATCCAGCATGGAAATTGAGATTTAAAAAAACAAACAAACAAAACTGTTGGAAGTGAAGAGCTCAATAAACCCCATAAAAATCACAGTGGAAGACATCCCCAGAAGACTAGATGAAAGAGAAGATAAAATACCAGAGATGGAAGACAATGTTGAGGAAATACTACATTCAGATATCAACAAAATGAAATAAAATAAAATAAAATAAAATGACCACAATTTTTAAGGATTTTGGGACATGATCAAGAGGCCAAACCTAAGAATCCATGGGGTAGAATAGCTGAGATAAAAACTAAGGGCAAAGAACACTTATTCAGTGAAATTATAGCAGAAATTTTCCCAAATCTGGGGAAAGAAAGGGACATCCAACCATAAGAAGCATTTAGAAGACCAAGCAGACATGACCAGAAAAGAAACTCATCACAACACACAAATAAAATGCCAAGATTACAGAACAAAGAAACAATATTAAAAGCTGCAAGAGAAAAACATCAACTCATCATAAAAGAAAACCCATGAGAATTACTTTGGGCAACTCAGCACAAACCCTAAAATCTAGCAAAGTATGGAATGATATATTTCCAGCTCTGAAAGTAAATAATTATCAACCAAGATCATTATATCCATCAAAGTTATCATTTAAAATTGATGGAGAAATAAAAACATTCCAAGACAAGCACTGACTAAAGCAATTCTTTACCACTAAGCCAGCACTGCAGAAGACATTTAGTGGAATCGTATACACATAAGATAAAGTCTCCATCATGAGAGCACAGGAAAGAATAAATTTCGTGGGAGGAACAAACTAAAGATAACTAGAAAAGAATCAATCATGTCTAACCAAACAAAAACAAAAACAAAAACCAAAAACAAACAAACAAACAAAAAACCCCAACCAACCAAACAACCAACCAACCAAACAAAAAACTGCAAACCCTGAATATAAATAAGAGGAAAAATGTACAAATAGTAAATAATCCAACTGGGGAAATATTCAGCACAATTAGAAGAAACAGCAGACCTCTCTCAATAACCCTAAGTATAAATGGTTTTATCTCTCCAATTAAAAGACATGGATTAGTTAGTAGACTGGATTAAAAAACAAGATCTTGTCTGCAAGAAATACATCTCACTGGCAAGGACACCCACACACTGAAAGTGAAAGAATGGAAATTCATATACCAGCCTGAAAGTGAAAGGATGGAAATTGGTATACCAAGCAAGTAAAAGCCCAAAGAAAAAAAAAGGAGTAGCCATCCTTATATTAGACAAAATAGACTTCAAGTTAAAACTAGTCCAAAGAGACAAATAAGGTCACTACATAATAACAAAGGAAGGAATCAATTAAAAGGGTATAATAATTTTCAATATATATGCACTGGACATTAGTGCACCCAACTTCATTAAAATAACACTACTGGACTTAAAGGAACATACAGTCCCAGCACAATAATTGTGCATGACTTTAATACCCCAACTGTAGCAATAGATGAAGGATTCAGACAAAAAAAAAATCAACAAAGAAACTTCAGAGTTAGACACCACAATAGATCAAATGGACCTAGTAGATATCTACAGAATATTCCACTCAAAAGCTAGAGAAAACACATTCTGCTTGGCAGCCATGGAACTTTCTCTAAATACATCGTATTTTAGTCTGTAAATCAAGTCTTAACAAATAGGATAAACTGAAATAATTTCATGTATTTTATCAGACCATAATGGAATAAAAAGAGAAATGAACATCAAGAGAAATTACAGAAACTATACAAATATACAGGGAATGAACAATGCACTCTTAAATGACCCACGTCTGCTGGGTATGTTGGTGCACACCTGTAATCTTAGCGACTCAGGAGGCAGAGGCAGAAGATCACAAGCTGGAGACCAGAGGCAGTCTGTGTAATTTAGTGAGACCTTGCTCAAAAAAGTTTAAAAATTTGGGCTTGGGGTGCAGCTCAGTGGTACGGCACTTGCAAAGCATGCAAGCACCACGCCCTGGGTTCAACCGTCATTACTGGAAAAGAAAATGACCCATGTTTACTCAAAAAAGTCAGAGAGGAAATTTAAAAATTCTTAGAATCAAATGAAAATGAAAACACAACCTACCAAAACCTTTGGGATAGAGCAAAGGCATTTCTAAGAGGGAAATTTGCACCTATGAATGTCTACAATAAAATTCAGAATGGGCTCAAACAAATAACTTCATGATGCATCTCAAATTCTTAGAAAAAGAAAAACAAAAGACAAAACCAGTAGACAGAAAGAAGTAAAATCAGGGTAAAATGGAGACTCAAAACATAAAAAATTAAAAAAAAAAAAAAAAAAAAAAAAAAAAAAAAAAAAAAAAAAAAAAAAAAAAAAAAAAAAAAAAAAAAAAAAAAAAAAAAAAAAAAAAAAAAAAAAAAAAAAAAAAAAAAAAAAAAAAAAAAAAAAGATGCAACAAAGAACTGGTTCTTTGAAAAGATAAAGAAGATTGATAAATCCTTAACCAAACTAACCAAAGGCAAGACAGAGAAGACTCATTTTAAGAAAATTAGAGATGAAAAAGGGAACATTACAACAGATACTAACAAAATACAGAGAATCATTAGGGAATACTTTGAAAAATTATATTAAAAAAAATGGAAAACTTAGATGAGCTGAATAAATATCTAGACACATATGACCTGCCAAAATCAAGCCAAGAGGACACAAACAACTTAAACAGACTTACAGTGAGCAGTGAGATCAAAGGACCAATAGTCTTCCAACAAAGAAAAATCCAAAATCGGATAGATTCACGGCCAAATTCTAGAAGACATTTAAGAAGAATTAACACCAATGCTTCTCAAACTATTCCATAAAATACAAATGGAAGGAATACTCCCACAGTCACTATATGAAGGCAGTATTACCCCAATACCAAAATTAGATAAAGATATATCCAAAAAGGAAAACTACAAATCAAATACCCTCACGAATATAGATGTAAAATTCCTTTTAAAAAAATACTTCCAAATTCCTGGGCGGGGTGGCGCACTCCTGTAATCCCAGCAGCTCGGGATGCTGAGGCAGGAGGATCACAAGTTCAAGACCCGAAGCAGTCTGCATAATTTAGAGAGACCCTGTCTCAAAAAGTAAAAAAATGGGCTGAGGGTGCAGCTCAGTGGTCCAGGCCCTGGGTTCATCCCCCAGTACAAAAAAAAAAAAAAAAAAAAAAAAAAAAAAAAAAAAAAAAAAAAAAAAAAAAAAAAAAAAAAAAAAAAAAAAAAAAAAAAAAAAAAAAAAAAAAAACCTTCCAAATTGAGTTAAACAACGCATTAAAAATATCATACACAATGATCAAGTTGGTTTCATTCAAGGGATGAAAGACTAGTTCAACATATGCAGACAATAAATGTGATAGAGCATATAAACAGACTCAGAAACAGAAATCACATGATCCTATCAATAGATAAAGAAAAGGTCTTTGAAAGAGTTCAACATCCTTTTATGATAAAAAGTCTTGAAGAAACTAGGAATTGAAGAAATTTACCTCAACATAATAAAGGTAATATATGAAAAATTTATAGGCAACATCATACTAATTGGAGAAAAACTGAAAACATTTCCCCTAAAATCACAAACAAGAGTATCCACTGTTTCTGCTTGTTATTCAAGGTAGTAATTGAACTATTATCCACAGTAATAATTGAACTATTATCCACAGTAATAAGAAAAGAGAAAGAAAGAAAAGAGATACAAATAGGAAAGGAAGAAGTCAAATTACCCTATTTGCAGGCAATATGATTTTATACTTAAAAGACCCTAAAAATCCTACCAGAAAACTCTTAGAGCTGATAGACACTTTAATCAAAGTAGCAGTATACAAAATCAACATATAAAACCAATAGCTTTTCTTTTCTTTTTTCTTTTTCTTTTCTTTCCTTTTTTTTTTTTTTTTTTTTTTTTTTTTGTGGTACTGGGGGTTGAACCCAGGGCCTCACGCTTGCATGCTTTGCAAGTGCTGGACCACTGAGCTGTACCCCCAGCCCATTATTTTTACTTTTTGAGACATGGTCTTGCTAAGTTACTCAGACTGCCTCTGGTCTCAAACTTGCGATCCTCCTGCCTCCACCTTCCGAGCCACTGGGATTACAGGCCTGTGCCACCATGCCCCACTTGCAATAACTTTTCTTTACACCAATAACAACCAGGCAGAGAAAGAAACCAGGAAAACAATCCTAAACACAATAGCTTCAAAACAAATAAAATATACGGAAATAAACCTAACTAAAGAGGTGAAAGTCCTCTATGATGAAACTTTAAAACACTAAAGAAAGAAATTGAAGAAGACATCAGAAGACGGAAAGGTCTCCTATGCTCATGGATTGGAAATGATTATATTATCAAAAGCAATGTACAGATTTAATACAATCCCATTAAAATCCCAATGACATCCTTCATAGAAGCAGAAAAAAGACAGTCATCAAATTCATATGGAAGCACAAAAGATTCTGAATCTCTAAAGTGATCCTGAGCAGAAAGAACAATGCAGGAGGCATCACAATTCCTGATGCCAGCTTATACTACAAAGCTATAGTAACAAAAACTGGCACAAAAACAGATGTGTAGACCAACGGAACAGAATAGATATGCAGAAATAAATGTAAAACCTGAAACTTTGAAACTGCTAGAGGAAAACAGGGAAAATGCTTTAAGACATAGGCGTAAGCAAGGACTTTCTGAATAGGACTTCAATAGCTCAGGAGCAATAGCAAGAATTGATAAATGGAATTACATGAAATTAAAAAGCTTTTGCACAGCAAAGGACACAATTATCAGAGTGAAGATACAGCCTACAGAGTAGGAGAAAATCTTTGCCAGTTATATATCAGGTGGGATTAATAGCTAGAATATATAAAGAGCACAAAAAGTTAACACCGAAAAAGAAAAGTATTCAATCAAAAAATGGACAAAAGGACTGAACAGAGACTCTCAAAAGAAGAAATACAAATGGCCAACAATCATATGAAAAAATGTTCAACACCCTAAGCCATCAGGGAAACCACATAGAGATACTATCTCACCCCAGTCAGAATGGCTACCATCAACAAAACAAATAACAACAAATACTGGCAAGATTGCCAGGAGAAAGGAACCCTTTAACATTGCTGGTGGGAATGCAGGTTGGTGCAGCCAGAATGAAAATAAGTATGGAAGTTCTCCAAAAAAAGGAGAGATAGAACTACTATATGATCCAGCTATAGCACTCCTGGGTAAAAAAAAAAATCTATCTATCTATCTATCTATCTATCTATAGATATAGATACAGATTCTATATATATATTCTATACATTCCATATACATTCCATATATATTCCATATACATATATATGTGTGTGTGTATGTGTGTGTATATATCTATCTCTCTCTCTATCTATCTATATATCCCCAAAGGTATATGTTAATATACCACAGAGCTACCTACTCATCCATGTTAATTGTGGTGTTACTCACAATAGCTAAGATATGGAATCAACCTAGGTGTTCATTAACAGGTGAGTGGATAAGGAAATTATGGTATATATACATCATGACATGTTATTCAGCCATAAAGAAGGATGAAATATGGCATTTGCTGGAAAATGGATGGACTTAGGGATCATCATTTCAATTGAAATGAATCAGACCCAGAAAGATAAACATCATTTGTTTTATATGTAGATGTTAGAGTTCAATATATATTCAATATTAAAACATACAAGTCATGAAAGTGGAAAGGATTTATGTAGGGAAAGATATGGACTTAAGAAAAGGGTGAGTGCCAGGCACAGTGGTACATGCCGGTAATCCCAGCGGCTCGGGAGGCTGTGACAGGAAGATCACAAGTTCGAGACCAGAGGCAGTCTGTGTAATTTAGCGAGACCTTGTCTCAAAAAGTAAGAAAATGGGCTGAGGGTGCAGCTCAGTGGTCTAGTACTTGCAGAGCATGCAAGCACAAGGCCCTGGGTTCAACCCCCAGTACCACAAAAAAAAAAAAGAAAAGAAAAGAAAAGAAAAGAAAAGAAAAGAAAAAGGTGAGTGGGCAAGAAAAAAAAGGTAACAGGAGAAAGGAAAGGATAGATAGATAGATAGAGAGATAGATAGATAGATAGATAGATAGATAGATAGATAGACAGACACACACACACACACACAAACAAGATATGCAAGCACAAGGGGGACCATTGGTGGGGAGGGAGGGGAAGTTGTAGATAAAGTGAGGGTAATGGGGGAAGTGCATGTGAGCAATGTACAATGAAATACATGTATGGAAATATCATAAGGAAACCCATTAAGTTGTACACTAAAAAATTACTAACCAAATAAGATTACTGGGAAAATAATGATAATAATTTTTTCACATGTAAAAGTCTATTGAGATGGAGTCTGTTGCTGAGATAGCTGCTCTTCCCCACAAAGCCCACAGATCTCCACAGGCTGGGCTCCTCCCAGCTCACTAGCATGCTGTCCTTCAAATGTGAATCTCACTCCTATTCAGATAAGCATCTGCCTCCAGCAGTAGATCACAAGAAGGAAGGAAACAACATAAGCAGAGGCAATGGGAAAATGCTAAAGATTTCCTAAGGAAGATTGCAGAGAGCCACTGTGTGACACTCTGCTGACACCGCTCCGGCCAGAATGCTCAGGAGTGGGAAGCACCACACTTGGACTGTTCCTCTTCTGATCTGTGGCCATCTTTAAGGGAGACAGAAAACTGGTCTTGACAAATTGAGACTGATGCTCTGGTCTGGACAGATGTTGTGGTTGTTGTTAGGTGCCGTCGAGTCGAGTCCAACTCATGGCAACCCTATGTACAGCAGATCAAAACACTTGCCGATTCTGTGCCAGGCAAATGATCTTACTTATGTTTGAGCCCATTGGTGCGGACACTGTGTCAATCCATCTGGTGGAGGGTTTTCCTCTTTTGCGTTGACCTGCCACTCTCCCAAACATGATGTCTTTCTCTAGGGATTGATCTCTTCTGACTACATGTCCAAAATATGTAAGATGCAGTCTGGCCATTATTGCTTCCAAGGAGCACTCTACTTGCACTTCTAGAACAGATTTGTTGTTTCTTTTGGCAGCTCATGGTATATTCAATAGACGTCTCCAGCCCCATAATTCAAAAGCATCAATTCTTTTCCTGTCTCCCTTGTTCAATGTCCAGCTTTCACAACCATATTATGAGACTGAAAATACCATGGCATGAGTCAGATGCACCTTTGTCTTCAATGTGACACCTTTGCTTTTCAATACTCTAAAGAGATCTTTTGCCACAACTTTTCCTAGAGCAAATGTCTTGTTTCCTTGACTGCTGCTTCCACGAGTGTTGATTATAGAGCCAAGCAAAGCAAAATCTTGGACAACCTCAATCTTTTCTCCATTTATTGTAGTTGCATGCTGACCCAGTGGTAAGGATTTTTGTTTTGTTG
The DNA here is from genome assembly GCA_007922755.1 of Pedetes capensis. Classification (NCBI taxonomy): domain Eukaryota; kingdom Metazoa; phylum Chordata; class Mammalia; order Rodentia; family Pedetidae; genus Pedetes; species Pedetes capensis. Next base: position 11,039 of record VMDO01009356.1, on the reverse strand, counting down.
ATGTTTAGTCGTAACCCATATTGAAGGCTATGATCTTTGATCTTCATCAGTAAACGTTTTAAATCCTCTTCACTTTCAGCAAGCAGAGTTGTGTCATCTGCATAACGCAGGTTGTTAATGAACCTTCCTCCAATCTTGATGCCACATTCTTCCTCATAAAGTCCAGCTTCTCGGATTATTTGCTCAGTGTATAAATTGAAGAGATAGGGTGAAAGTATACAGCCCTGACGCACACCTTTCTCAACTTTAAACCATGCAGTGTTTTTTTTTTGTTCTATTCGAACAACTGCCTCCTGGTTCATGTACAGATTTCTCATGAACACAATTAGGTGTTCTGGTATTCCCATTTTCCGAAGTGTTATCCATAATTTATTATGATCCACACAATCAAATGCCTTTGCATAGTCAATAAAACATAGATAGACATCTTCCTGATATTCTCTGCTTTAAGCTAATATCCACCTGACACCAGCAATGATGTCTCTGGTTCCCCGCCGTCTTCTGAATCCCACCTGATTTTCTGGTAATTCCCTGTCTATATACTGCTGCAGTCACTTCTGAATGATCTTTAGTAGAATTTTGCTTGTATGTGATATTAATGATAGTGTACGATACTTTGCACATTCAGTCGGATCCCCTTTTTTGGGAATAGGCACAAATATAGATCTCTTCTAGTCAGTTGGCCAAGTAACTGTTTTCCAAACCTGTTGGCATAAACATATTAACACCTCCAGTGCTGCATCTGTTTGTTGAAACATCTCTATTGGTATCCCATCAATTCCTGGAGCCTTGTGTTTTGCCAGTTCTTTCAAAGCAGCTTCCACTCCCTCCTTCAACACCATTGGTTCCTCTTCATATGCAACCTCTTGGAATGGTTGGTCATCTGCCAATTCTTTCTTGTATAGTAACTCTGTGTATTCTTCCCATCTTATTTTGATGTTTCCTGCATCATTTAATATTTTCCCTGTAGAAACTTTCACTTCTGCCACTCGAGGCTTGAATTTTTTCTTCACTTCCTTAAGCTTGAGAAACACAGAGCATGGTCTGCCCTTTTGATTTTCTGCCTCCAGCTCCTTGCACATGTCATTATAATATTTGTTTTTGTCTTCTTGAGCTGCCTTCTGAAATCTTCTGTTTAGTTCCTTAACTTCCTCATGTCTTCCTTTTGCTTCAGCTGCTCGACTTTCGAGGGCAAGTTCTACTGTCTCTTTTGACATGTAATTTGGTCTTTTCTTTTTTTCTTGGCTTTTTAAGAACTTTTTGCTTCCTTCTTGAATGATATCTTTTATGTCATGCCACAACTCTTCTGGTCTCCTATCATTTGTGTCTAATGCATTAAACCTATTTTTGAGGTGGTCTCTGAACTCAGGTGGGATATACTCAAGGTCATACCATGGCTCCTGTTACTTGTTCTAATTTTCTTCAGCTTCAGTTTGAACTTGCATATGAGAAGTTGATGGTCTGATCCACAGTCAGCACCTGGTCTTGTTTTGACATTTTGTATAGAGCTGTCCCATCATCTCTTTCCACATATGTAGTCAATTTGATTCCTATATGTTCCATCTGGTGAAGTCCATGTGTATAGTTTCTGTTTATGGTGTTGAAAAATGAATTTGTAATGAAAAGATGATTGGTCTGACAAAATTCTATCTCATGATCTCCAGCTTCATTTCTGTCACCAAGACCATATTTTCCAACCACTGAGCCTTCTTGTTTGTTTCCAACCTTTGCATTCCAGTCATCAGTGATTATCAGTATGCTTGATTTCATGTTTGATCTATTTCAGATTGCAGAAGCTGACAGAAGTCTTCTCTTTTTTCATTTGTGGCCTTAGTGGTGGGTGCATAAATTTGAATAATAGTCATATTAACTGGCCTTCCTTGTATGCATGTGGATATTATTCTATCACTGACATCATTGTATTTCATGACAGATCTTGAAATGTCTTTTTTGATGATGAATGCAACCCCATTTCTCTTTAGTTTATCATTCCCAGCATAGTAGACCATATGATTTTCAAAATGGCCTATGCCGGTCCATTTTAGCTCACTGATGCCTAGAATGTCAATGTTTATGTGATCAATTTCTCTTTTAATGATTTCTAATTTTCCTAGATTCATACTACGTACATTCCATGTTCCAATTATTAATGGATGTTTACAGTTGTTTCTCCTCATTGTGAGTTGTGCCACATCAGCAAATGGAGGTCCCTGGGGCTTTACTCCATTTCTACCATCACAGTAGACTCTACTTTGGGGAGGTAACTCTTCCCCAGTAGTCTTTTGAGTGCCTTCTAACCTGGGTGGCTCATTTTCCAGCACTATATCTGACAGTGTTTCTTTGCTATTCATAGGGTTTTCAGTGGCTAGTTGTTTCAGGAGTGGTTCACCAGGTCCTACTCCCTAGGCTATCTTAGTCTGGATGCTCAGCTGAAAACCTGTCCACCATGGGTAACCTTGCTCATATCTGAGGTACCCATGGCAGAGCTCTCAGCCTCATCACAACACACAAGCCCCCACAATGCGGCAAACTGACAGACATGTGTGGGGCCTGGACAGATACCCAAGAAAAAAACAGAGATCAAATCAGAAACCTAAGAAGATAGGCTATCAGTGCCAGGTTTTATGTAGAAAGAAAACGAGGGGAAAAGCACACAACTAGTTCATGAGAAGTATAGGAGAGAACCAGTCATGGTGGTGCCCACCTGTAATCCCAGCAACTTGGGAGGTTGAGGCAGGAAGATCACGAGTTCAATGTCAGCCTGGGCTATATAGGGAGACTTTGTCTTTAAAATAAGGAAGTAAATAAATAAACAAATATATAATCACAGTACAGAAAACCAGGATTTCCAGCTCTTAGTTCAGTGATCTGCACATGATACACCTTGCAAGGAAAGCTGTCTTTCTCATTATGACGTGTTGAGTATGAGCAAATATGACTACAAATTCTTTTCAATGGAGGAGTTAATTTTTCATCTCCCTTCATCTTGGCTGGTTTTGAGACCTGCATTTACCAACTGCCTGTGGAAGAAATGATGTGTGACTTCCAAGCCTGGGTGTCCAGAGCCTTGGAGATTCCACTCCTGTTTGCTTGACACCCAATTTCCATGGAAATTTACCCAGGAAGCTTTGCTAGTGGGGCCCCCTGGAAGATATCTGAGGTGTCCCAGCCAGCACTCCTGGTCAACAGTCCCAGCCAGTCACGACACATGCGACTGAGACCATCCTGAACTGGGCAGTGCTGGACCAGCCTGCCATGTGAACCCAGATACTTCAATGAGCACAGCTAACAGTCCACCTGTACTTAACATGCTAATGCATAGAAGAGAGAGCCAAGACATTTGTGATTTTTTTTTGGAGGGGTGGCAGGAACATCAAATTTTGGGGTTATTTATTATGAAGCAATAAAGAACTTGTACATTCCCTCACTCCCTAATCGTGTTTCTTGTGTTCTTTCAGGGTTTCCTAGAGGGAAAACATATGACTTGTTCTGTTGTTATTTGTTTTCTGTTGGTCCAAGTGGGGAATTTATTGTCACTAATCCTTTATATGGGGCTGGGATTTAGTTCAGTTGGTAGAGTGCTGCTCTCCAGTCTCTGAGGTTCCAAGTTCAATTCCTAGCATTGCAAAAATGGGAGAAGGACCTGCCAATCCACTCCCAAGGCAATCCCAAAACAGTCAGCCATGGAAAACCCTATGAGGGTTGCTATGAGTCAGATACCAACTCAACAGCACCTAACAACAATCCTTTATATAACACAGAATGTTCACTATACATTAAATAGCACCAAGCAGTGCTAAATGTTTGATGACATTTGCATTAATAAAAGATTTAACTGATAGAATGCTTAAGTATAATTTTTTCATTTTTTTACTTGATAAAACATAAACAATGAAGTTCCTTATGCTTGGTTCTTTAGTTAATGTGGTTGGTTTAGTAATGGAGCCAGACTCAGCAGGGTGCAAGCAGAATTGACTTTCTTCTTTTCTTGCAGCTATTCCTGTAAAACCTGCTCTATCAGCTTGTTCATCACCTCTGGGCGAAGTCTCAGAAAAGTCCAGTAAGTTTTCCAGTACTTGAGGTAATAAGATGCCCTTTAGTCATTTACAGGTAATAAAAAAAAAATTCTAATCTACCTCCAAAACTCTGGATTGTTATCTCTTTCAAAATTTCTCTCCTTACCCAGTTTGCACTTGTGTTAGGCTTGGAGACTAAAGTGGGAAGCAGGAGTCACAGTCAACATCTTTCTTTACCTACCTCCTTTCTCATGTGAAACAGCTGTTTGGTTCCTTCCAGGTTAGCACTTGGGAAGGGGAAAGTACAGGATGGAACAGGTTTTATTTTCCATCTGACGCTGGAGTTCTCTGAATGAGACAGATATCCAAAGTTTTCTTTGTCTTATAGGACACGCTTGTATCCTGTAAGATTCCCCCTAGGAATCAATAACTAAAGTCCTCTGAAATGGAGCATGTTTGTCTAGCTTACATAATCTTGCCTTAATTTTTTCATCTAAGAGTGTATGTCCAGCCTCATCCAGTTGGGTAGTCTTTCTTTTGGCAGGAAGCCTTCCACATGTACATTTCAGTGCAACTCATGGGCAACTTTTTTCCATGGGACCCACAGAGCACAGAGAGCACAGAAATTACATATCTTCTCAAATAAAAGTATAATTTTTAAAAAGAATTGCATATTCATGGTGGTGTGTCTTGTATCCAATGCAATATTCTTTCTGTGCCATTTTAATGCAGGCACACAGGACATGTAATCTTTATAGTTCTCAGGCATGAGTCATCTGCTCCTTCTTGATATGTCAAGTTGCCCACATTTCTCTCTTGAACCTTTTCATTTGACTTGAAAGGAGAAGTAAACATGATTTGTGGTGAGGAAAAGGAAAAAAATCACAGTATCCCAAAGCTTTTAGTAACGAAATCCACATTCTCTAATGTCTTCCATCTTTCAGTGGATTCTTAACCTTTTCTTATATTCCATTGAGACATAAGAAAAACTGAGATGGTAAAACCAGATTCAAAATCTTTAATCTTTTACTACATAGATATTCTGATACTATTGCATTGCTCTTAGAAACTCTGAAACAGCATTAATGAATAAACACATGCAAATGATGATAGTGATCTTTTATAGTTTGCCTGTAATATGCCGAGCAATGGACAAAACACACATTATTTAGTCCTTACACCAATCATGTCAAAGAAGAAGTGATGATTGTTTTACAGATGAGGAAGTTAAGGGCATAGATTAAGAAACTTCTCCATGATCATACAAGCAAAAGAGGTAGAACTCACATTCAAACCAACTCAGAGCTGCCTAGATCTAAAATTCTGCTCTTTATACTAAATAACACTATTTGGATTCCATTTATATATAAATGCATATGTATACCAGCAAAGAATAGGAGAGGTAAGACTGATATGGAAGCCTGGAGAAGGTTAGAAACTAGAGAAGATGTGGCTACTTGAGGTGCCTCTGATTTGCCCTGCTACGAAGAAGGGAAGAAAGAGAGAACACCAGGACAGTCTCTCTCAGTAGTTTCAGGGACAGATAAAACTTAAGACAATAAAGGTGATAGACAGTCACAAACAGGAGGTAACCTTTTATACATGCAGTTCTGTGTGTGTGTGTGTGTGTGTGTGTGTGTGTGTGTGTGTGTGTGGAGAGAGAGAGAGAGAGAGAGAGAGAGAGAGAGAGAGAGAGAGAGAGAGAGTTAAAGAACAGAGAGCTGGGAGTGGTGGAGCACACATGTAATCCCAGGACTCAGGAGGCTGAGGCAGGAAGATCTCCCAGGCCATCCTGGGCAACTTAATGAGGCCCTGTCTCAAAAACAAGCAAAGAAACAACAACAAAGCAAATCAACAGAACAAAACCCCCTGAATTTTGGGCGAGAAAAAGACAAAGAAGGAAGAATAAAGGTAACAGCTTCCAGAGTTGGAGACAAGACTGTGATTCTCAGTTTCTTTAAAAAAATTTTTTTTAACATTTTCAGTTGTGGTTAAATATACATAAGATACAACCTAAAGCTTACCATCTTAACTGTATGATTCAGTGGCATTAAATACATTCACACTCTTGTGCAACCACCGCCAACATCCATCTCCAGAACTTCTCATCCGCCCAAACTGAAACTCTGTCCCCATAAAACACTAAGTCCCATTCTCCCCTTTCTCTAGCTCCTGGAAAATACCATCTGCTTTTTGTCTCTATGAATTTTCTGACTTTAAGTATCTTATGTAAGTGGAACTATATAGTATTTGTCTCTTTGTGATTGGCTTCTGTTACTTATAATTAATATCTACTTATATGTTAACTTGGAATATACCATTAATTATTTAACCATTTCTTTGCCACAGGACAGTTAGGGGCTAATATTTTTAAGATATCATTATAAATAACACTACAATATTATCCTTATAGAAAAACTCCAGGTACATTCATTGTGAATTCTCTTTTTTCATTAGAGTAACCATTTCTGGTTCTGTGCCAACACCCTCAGTCTGTAGCTAATAAGTACTTCCAGTAGGAAATGCTGTAACTTAAGAATTAAGAAATCAAGTCAGGCATACATGGGAGGCTTCGGACTCCAAGAAACCAGACACAGCTGTTTGTTTTCTGCACAAATTCTTTCATGCTCTAAGATTAGATACCTTCCTCCTGAGCTTTATTTCCCTGCCAAACCCTATCAGCTTTATTCCATTTCTTTTTTGAGACAGGCTCTCACTGCATAGCCCAAGCTGGCCTGGAACCTACCATCTTACCTCAGCCTCTGCAGTCTAGGATTACAGACGTGTGCCCCCATACCCATCTTCCACTTCTATTTCGGGAGCTCAGAACATCTGGTGGATAACTTAGTATCCAAACTCAGCCTTAGTTTTCAGTTTTTCGTTCACATTTCCCAAAGAATCTCCATTTCTTGTAATCTCTGTCTAGGGTCCACAGGGTGTCTTAGCATGCCACTGTCATGGATAAAAAATATCAATCTGTAGGTATGTTTTGGATATTAAACCTAAACCACAGATAGCAAAAGCAAAAATAGGCAAAGGGGAGTATAGCAAAGTAAGAAGTTTGTGCAAAGCCAAGAAGATAGTCAACAAATCAAAAAGATAAGCTATGGAATATGAGTAAATATTTGCAAACAATGTATCTGATAAGGGGTTAATACCCAAAAATTCAACTAACTCTAATAACATAATAGTAACAAAGCAGACAATCTAATTACAAATGGGCAAAGAATACAAAGGCACATTTCTCAAACTACTATACGCAGATGACCAACAGGTATGTGAAAAATTGCTCAGCATCATTAATCACCAGAAAATGCAAATTAAAACTATAATGAGATATCACCTCACACCTGCTCGAATGACTAGTATCAAAAAGACAAAAGATAATGAGTGTTAGAATATGCCGAAACTCTTATACATTGTTGGTGGGAATATCAATTAGTACAGCCATTATGGAAAACGGTTTGGAGGATCCTCAAAAAATTAATTTATTTCCCTGCCAAACCTGTAGAATTACTATATGATTAAGAAATCCCACTATTGAGGATATATCCAAAGGAAATTAAATCAGTGTGTCAAAGAAGTATCTGGACCCCCATGTTCATTGCAGCATCATTCACAATAGCCAAGAAATGTAGAATCAAGAAATATAGAAAGTGTTGCATTTATACACCAATACTATCCAGCCTTTAAAAAGAAGCCTTTAAAAAGAAGGAAATGCTATATTTTGGACATAAACTTGGAGAATACTAATTATGTTAAGTAAAATAATGCAGGAACAGAAAGGCAAACACTACATGATCTCACCTATATGTGGTCTGTGAAAAACTAAAGTCACCAGGCATGGTGATGCACCACTGTAATCCCTGCGACTCGGGAGACGGAGGCAGGAGGATTGCAAGTTGGAGATCAGAGGTAGTCTGCATAATTAACAAAACTCTGTGTCAAAAAAACAACAAACAAAACACAAACAAACTAAAAAGTAAAAAAAATGGGCTGAGGGTGCAGGTCAGTGGTACAGTACTTGCAAAGCAAGTGTGAGGCTCTGGGTTCAAACTCCAGTACTGAAAAAAAAAAAAAAAAAAAAAAAAGAGAGAGAGAGAGAAGAAAAAAGAAAAAAAGAGAAAAGCTAAAGTCATTAAAAAAAGAGAGTAAAATGGTGATTATCAGAGATTAGGCTAGAGAGTGAGGAGTTAGGGAGGTGTTGAGCAAAAGATATAAAATTTCAGTTAGAAGGAATAACATCAAGAGATCTATTTTATAGCATAGTGACTACAGTTAATAGCAATGTATTGTTGAGAATTGCTGAGAATAGATTTTAAGTGCTTTCACCACACAAATTTTAAGCATCTGAGGTAACACATATGTTAATTACCTTGATTTAATCATTTCACAATAGATACATATTTCAAAACAACATGTTACATACAGTGAATGTACATGACTTTTATTTTTCAATAAAAATAAAATTTAAAAGTTTCAACAATTTCTTTTCTCTCTCTCTCTCTTTCTCTTCTTTCTTTCTTTCTCTCTCTCTCTTTCCCTCTCCTTCCTTTCTTTCTTTCTTTCTTTCTTTCTTTCTTTTCTTTTTTCTTCTTTTGTGGTATGGGAGATTGAACCCAGGGCCTCGCACCTGCATGCTTTGCAAGTGCTGGACCACTGAGCTGCGTTCCCAGCCCATTTTTTTTACTTTTTGAGACAGGGTCTCGCTAAATTATGCAGACTGTGTCTGGTCTCGAACTTGCAATCCTCCTGCTCTGCCTCCCGAGCCGCTGGGATTACAGGCGTGCACCACCGCTCCCGGCTTAATTTTTTATCTTGAGACAAAGTTTTGCTAAATTACACAAGTTGCCTCTGGCCTGGAACCTGTGATCCTCCTGCCTCTACCTCCCAATTTGCTGAGTTCACAGGCATGAGCCGCTGCTTGGCTAGTTTCTACAATTTCGAAAGAAAATAAACAGACCTGTGGGTATGGAACTGTGGGCCCTACCTGAGTTTTCCAGGAGCTGAAGTTCTAAGTGTATGCACAGCTAAATCTATGTAATTGAGCTCAGGCATCAAGTCTGAGAGACACTTGCTAGACCTAAGAGATGACAGAGCCAAGAGTCAGAAGCAGAACCAGAAAGAAAGAGTGGTGAAGGTCAATATTAAAATAATGAAAGACTCAGACACTTTTTTTTTTCCTGTGAAAAAACTGAGGTGGTATTTTGACCATTTGCACCAATAGGTTGTTGTTGTTGTTAGGTGCTGTGGAGTCAGGTCCGATGAGGCTGGTTTAAAGGGTTATAGATGAAGGAATGCTACACTGCCAAGATTGAGACGGCCCCGGGGGCTTCCAGGCAAATGAAACAAGGCCCATCATTCAAGTGATATAGTCAGTATTTTGGCGCATTCCTCACACAGAGGCTGAGCTAGGTGAAGTCCCACCATTTTCTTTCTGTGTAGATTTCTGATGGTTCGATACAGGGGCTGGATTTTCTGCTGCCCTGCATGATGTCCACGCCCCTCAGCCTCCCTGAAGAGTATGTGAGATTTTCAATAAAATGAGTGTGATTGCTTGGATGTAATTACTTAGAAAACCTTCCCCTCCTACTATGAGCAAATCACACTTCTGTTGACCATGAGAGCTGGACCATGGAATCTTAGCTGACAGGGTGAACACTGAGTCTTAAGATTTCTTGCATGCTTTGGCTTAAGTTTTGTACTCTGATGAACCTTTATGTGAAAATGTGAGCTGCTGAGCCTCTGCCCCTTAGCCTGGGCTCCAGAACAAACACAGGTGGTCAGAGCTACCTTAATCTGTACCTCCGACTCAAGTTCTTCCAAGTCCAACCTCAAGCACAAATGAACACAGCCTACATCATCTGAACAATGTGCAGTTAACACACAGATCTTTGAACATGAGAATAAATGTTTGGTTTTGTAACCATTGAGTATCAGGTGGTCATTATAAATCATGGCAATGGTCAACGAAGACAATGGTTTAGAAAAATCTTATGCAAGTTCTTGAGAAAGCATATGTTGAATCGTCTCCCGTGTCTACGGTACTGCCTTGGACACATGTTGGGTTGGGAGGGAAAGAGTGGTGATATGGATAAAATACTAAGAGAAATGAGGGGCAAGAATCCCCCTTTTGAGATGTGTCTACTTGTACATGTGTCAAATTTCAGGCTTTTAGGCATTACCTTCAAGTTTTTACTATAGTCAAGTACCAATTCAAGTATTACCTGTTTAATATGCATATATTAAACATATGCATACATATACATATATTTTGGGGGGCTGTTATGTAACACAGGTTGGCCTTAAATTTGTGTTTTTCCTGCCTCAGCCTCCACAGTGCTGGAATTACAGGCATGGATCACCACACTTGGCCACTTAAATGTTTTGTTTGTTTGTTTGTTTGTTTGTTTTGGTGCTGGGGGTTGAACCCAGGGCCTTGCACCTGTATGCTTTGCAAGTGCTGGACCACTGAACTGCACCCCCAGCCTACTTTTTTACTTTTTGAGACAGGGTCTCTCTAGGTTACAGAGACTGCCTCTGGTCTCGAACTTGTGATCCTCCTGCCTCAGCCTTTACAGTGCTGGAATTACAGGCATGGATTGCCATAGTTGGCCACTTAAATGTTTTTAAAAACCACTTTCACTAGCTGAACATGGTAGCTGAGCTACGTAGCAAAAGCTCAGCTCAGAACATAAACAACAACAAAACAAAACAAAACAAAAACCTCCACAACACACACAAACCCGCAAAACAAAAGCCAAATCAAAACCACTTTGTTGTTGTTGTTAGCTGCCGTCGAGTCGAGTCCGACTCATAGCGATCCTATGTACAGCAGATCGAAACACTTGCCGATTCTGTGCCAGGCAAACCATCTTATTTATGTTTAAGCCCATTGTTGCAGACACTGTGTCAATCCATCTGGTGGAGGGTTTTCCTCTTTTGCGTTGACCTGCCACTCTTCCAAACATGATGTCCTTCTCCAGGGATTGTTCTCTCCTGACTACATGTCTGAAATATGTA